>PISX010005299.1:0-111233 GCA_004024625.1 Mellivora capensis
GGGAGACAAACCATAAGTGACTCTTAATCTCACAAAACAAACTGAGGGTTGCTGGGGGGAGGGGGGTCGGGAAAGGTGGGTGGGGTAATGGACATTGGGGAGGGTATGTGCTATGGTTAGTGCTGTGAAGTGTGTAAACCTGGCGATTCACAGACATGTACCCCTGGGGATAAAAATACTTTATATGTTTATAAAAAATAAAAAAAAATTATAAAAAAATAAAAAATAAAAAATAACTTTTTCTTTTGAGATGCTGATAGTCTTGTTATGGACTGAATATTTGTGCTCCTTCCCCAAAATTCATAAGTTGCAGCCCAAATCCCCAAGGTAATGGTATTTGGAGATGATCAAGGTCATAAGAATAGAACCCGCATGACCAGGATTAGTGCCCTTGTGAGAAGAGGTCAGCAAGCCAGCTTGCTCTCTTTCCAGCATGTAAGGTTACAGCCTAGAGGAGGGCTCTTACCAGAACCTGACCATACCAGCACCCTGATCCCAGACTTCCAGCCTCCAGAACTGTGAGAAATCATTTCTCACATCTTCTCTATCCATTCATCTGTTGATGGACATCTAGGATCTTTCCATAATTTGGCTATTGTAGACATTGCTGCTATAAACATTCGGGTGCACGTGCCCCTTTGGATCACTACGTTTGTATCTTTAGATCTTCAATCTTGTTTATAAGCCACCTAGTCTATGGTACTTTGTTATAGCAGCCCACACTGACTAAGAAAAGTCTCAGAAGTTGTAAAATCAGTAGAGGGGTCCCAAGTGCCCTTCACCCAGCTTCCCCTAATGGTTACATCTGATAACTATAGTATGTGAGCTAAGCCAGGAAACTGACAAGATCATTTCTTTTTGAAACATCCAAGTATTTTGAGAAAGTTCTGCTGTTTATATGACAAGAGGCCCCTAGGATTCTTTATGCCCCAATAAAATTATTGTACAAAGTATCTATATCGTGGAAGGACCTATTAACAAATTTTATCATTACGTGTAATCTGAGGTCAAGTCATAGACCGGACAGATGTCAATACAGAATAGGTAATGGGCCTTGGTGGACTATGTGTCAGTTTAAATTCTGTGCCATCCTAGTTTCAAGAACCTGAGTTGAAAGTCATAAATGACATCAGTGGGTCAAACACGTGTATACTCAGCGATAATGACTTTGGAAATAAGTTTGTCTTTACAGTACACCAGTGTCTTAGCTGTGACATAAAACCTCGTCTCTAAGGCTGCACTGAACATGAGTTTCTCAAAAGCTCTGGGTTTTAATTTATTTGAGAAACACCTACACTGAATGCCTCATTTCCTTCACTCTTTTTTTTTTTAAGATTTTGTTTTATTTATTTATTTGTCAGAGAGAGAGAGAAAGAGAGAGAGGGAGAACACAAGCAGGCAGAGTGGCAGGCAGAGAGAAGCAGGCTCCCTTCTGAGCAAGGAGCCCGATGTGGGACTCGATCCCGGGACCCCAGGATCATGACCTGAGCCGAAGGCAGCGGCTTACTCAACTGAGCCACCCAGGCATCCCTCCTTCACTCTTGAGATGGCATTTAGCAAAGTCCAAGGAAATGGATGATAGGGTCATGTGGGTATCGCCACAATGCACTTTTGTAGTTGTGAATCAGGTGGTTCGAGGCTTGGAAAACATGAGAGTGTATTTTTATAGGCCAGAACTACCGAACAGAGGAAAATAGTGGGTCAAAGGAATCTTTAAAATTAAAAAAAAAATTACTTATTCAAGAAATACTTACTAAAGATCACCTGGTAGGCAGGTACAGGCCCAAGCACTGACATAATGCTGAATTAGACTTGTTTTTCTTCACATTTTGACATCTCAGATATAGAATGGTAACTAATAGCTAATAGTGCCTAATGGATGAGACTTTTTTTTTTTCACATTTGACATCACAGAAATAGAGAGATGGCTTAAAAATCACTGTTGGCCATATGACAGTTGTGATGAACTTGTCACTGCCTACACGTTTGTGAATTTAGCTATAATTCCTGGGTATAAAACTGGTTAATGGCCACCCTTCAGTGGCTCAGTCAAAAACTCATCTAGGAGGCATTTGAAGAAGGACTATGAGTCCTAGCTGTTGTCTGAAAATCTTCCATTGACCCTTCTAATAAGATTTAGAAAGCACCAACATCAAAGTTTGCAAAATGGGGTCAGGGCATTGGAAAAAAAAGTCCTGGAGGGACGCCTGAGTGGCTCAGTTGGTTAAGCGGCTGCCTTCAGCTCAGGTCAGGATCCCAGCGTCCTGGGATCGAGTCCCACATCAGGCTCCTTGCTCAGCAGGGAGCCTGCTTCCCCCTCTGCCTCTGTCTGTGCTCATTCTCTCTGACAAATAAATAAATAAAATCTTAAAAAAAAAAAAGTCCTGGAGACCGTAGAGGAATACTCTCTTAAGAGAGCCTGAATATATACTTGATATCTTAGAGGACAGTATCAGATATAAATATCATTTATATGACAACTCTAGGTTGAAAAGTGATTCAGAAGAATAAGACTATATGTGAATTTATCACAATTATGTCAGTATGCACACATTATACATGTGGGTACTATGTATCATATAACACATTGTATATAAAAAATATATATGTATGAACATATATGTTTTCCTTCTGCCTATATGTAAGAGAGAGAAATTATAAAAATCTGTGTCTCTATAAGTTTATAAAAAGCCAAAGCAATCCAATAGGGAAAGAAATTTTTTCAACAAATGGTGCTGGAATAATGGATGTCTGTAAAAAAAGAAGAAAAAAATCCCATCCCCTACTTCACACCATGCACAAAAATTAATTTGGAACCTTAAGATGTAGATATATGGGTATAAAATTGTTTTACTTTTATAATTGAAAAGTTTCAAAATAAAATGATGAAAAAATAAAAAGTAAATTTAAAAGAGTCTGCTAATAAATATAAAATAAAAATTCCAAATGATGAGTCATTATCTCCTAGTTTAGCTTTTTTCCCCTTTCTTTCTTTCTTTTTAAAGATTTTTATTTTTTTAAAGTGCTTTCTACACCCAACACAGGGCTAAACTCACAACCCCAAGATCAAGAGTCTCATGCAAAATTTTTTATAAAAATAGAACCATCGGTTCCAATGAATGAGTGAATTAATGAGTCCTTAAAGAAACTGGAGCCCAAAATGATTAATTATCCAGGATTAGCCAGCTAGTAAGGGCGCAGTCTAAGACTTGGGTCTTCCAATAACGCTTCTTTCTAAACCGTTTATCTTTGGTTGGGATCCCCAGAAGCAGAGCGTGAGCCAAGGAGTCTCACTGTGCAAGTGATTTTTTTTAGGTTGTTATATTAGAAAAATCCTGTAAGGATGAAGGGAGGCAGGATAGAGCCAGGGATTAAAGCAATGGGAAGACGTGAGTTCAGCCAGAGTCCAGCCTTAAACTTGATCTCAAAGGAACCCTGCAGAGGGAGTTCCCCACCCTAGGCTAAGAGGACTGGGCTTATGTACTCCCTCATCCGTCTTTCAATGGCTTTATGTACCCCCACCTTCTCCTTCAAGGAGTAGGCATCTCTGAGCAAAGTGGCTCTGAGGTCCGTCCTCTGGGGAAGGTGAGCTGTGACCTATTAGCCATCAACACTCAACAGTGGCTTAGAGCATGGGGGCCCTACCCAGGTAAAGGGTGGGACAGTATTGGCCGGCACTACACCATCGCTGTTCTCAATATTATCAGCATCACGGGCTAACACACTTTGTCAGGTGCAGCCCACTGAGATATTGCATTCCCTGGCTAATGAGTTCCCTGTGAGATATTGCGAGCCAGTAGCATTTAGCTTTGAGGATTGTTCCCAGTGTTAGACAATGCTTACTGCAAAATACAGTTAAAGAGATATTCCATGGACTGCTTTATCCACATACTACAGAGTTCATGAACCAGTAATCAATGGGCGCCTCCATTTTTTCATGAGTGAGAAAGGTTATAATATTATATTTCATAGTTATGAGAGTAATCATATTATAACTGGTGTTATAACAGTACCCTCCTCGTGGGGCTGTTCCGGTAATGAAGTGAAATCAAGTAGATAAAGAGCTTGGCACAGTGCGGAGAACATAGTGATAGCTCAGTAAATGTCACCACTATGATTATTAGAAAGGAATGCAAGGCATGAGAGGGGAACTGACGAGGGGCCCTAACCCAGGACGGATGCGGAAGGGGTTGGGGGAGACGGATAATCCAGGAAGCTTCACTGTGGGCGATCCTCTTGCTCAGCTTTGCAGATGTCCTTCGAGTTAACCAGACGTTACCCAGCTCAACCGAGGGGGAGAAGGACTGGAATGGGGTGGAGAGTGGAAGGGTGTTTAGGAAGAAGGAATAGCCTGTGCAAAAGATGAAGGGCATGAGTCAGCATGACGTGTTCTGGGGCACTGTGCCCCAGCTCGTTTGCCTGGAGAATCTCAGAAGTGGCAGGAAGTGAGCCTGGCAAAGTACATGAAGGTCATATTTATGCAGAATGTTAGGGAAAATTATAGAAAACCTATAAATCAGGCCAAGTAGATTACTGCACAGGCTTTCAATGTCCTACTGAAGCCACGAGTAAGAGGTCCACCCAAAGATCACGCAGTTGTCCAGGCGACTGTAATGTTGTGTGATCTGGCTACGTACTATTATTAACTATTAATTAAGGACTCAGACTTCAGGAAGTGCCATGAAAATTAGTAGATTTGTGTCTAGCAGAGATGCAAATAAATTCTGTCTGGTAGAAAAGATCATCTCAAAGGTTGCATTTTATTGCCTTGTAGGACCCTGGGATCATGACCTGAGCCAAAGGCAGGTACTTAACCTACTGAGCCATCCAGGCATGCCTCCTCAGATGTTTCTTAAACCAGATTTATTTTCTTACTGGTTTCCTCACTAATGAAGTCAACAAATTGTAGCATTTTTCTGTATTTTTAAGTTTTAAAAATTATGCTGAGAGTTACTAATTTTAACCTGAAACAAGTAGGAAAAAATTAAAGGACTTTATGCAGGAGAATGATGTATTTATAGCAGTGCTGTGGAAAAGCAGTGTGGCAAGGAACAAGTCACTTATGTGAAATTTAAGTTTGGACACCAGTGGACATTTGGTGAAAGTAATGTCAAGAATTTCCAAATATCCTGGGGGCAGGTAGTAAAGTCTGTATGGAAATCTTATCGTGTATAGAACCAAAGAGGAATGATATTCACATTGCAGTTTGGAAGGATGTCCTGTGGGGCGCCTGGGTGGCTCAGTGGGTTCAGGACTCTGCCTTTGGCTCGGGTCGTGATCCCAGAGTCCTGGGATCGAGCCCCGCAACAGGGCTCTCTCTCTGCCTGCCTCTCTGCCTACCTGTGATCTCTGTCTGTCAAGTAAATAAATTAAATCTTAAAAAAAATGATGTCCTGTATATTAATATGTGTTAACAACACTATGGTAATTAGTGATCATAAATATTTCAAATAGATAAAAAAAAGTTGTGCCTTAGAGTTCCTGTTGGAAGCACATTAGCCACGTTCCCTTGGACATGTGGGGAGAAGAACAAGTTGTAGCTTGCCTGCAACTGGAAGGAAAGCCAGCTTATCTGATCTGAAGCTGTCTCTAACACTTCTTTCCTCTCCCCATATTCTCCAAACACAGGAGGTGAAGTGATACCAGAAAACATGTTGGAAAGCACACATTCTGAGAACACTGCCCCTAGTGGGAGCTATTAGGGCTGGAAGAATATATATTATTCCTGCCCTTGGAATTTTGAAACATTGAGATGTACAGGTTACTGTGCGTACTGCTGTACCAGTTGTGCACTGCACAAAGGAATCCTTATCTGGAGAGGCACCATTTACATGGTAGATATTTTAGTTCTGGATAAATTTTCTGGTGGTTGGCATTAAAGTGCCGTGGATCAGGAGTGTCTTTATTTATTTATTTATTTATTTATTTATTTATTTATTTGACAGAGAGAGATCACAAGTAGGCAGAGCAGCAGGCAGAGAGAGAGGGAAGCAGACTCCCTGCCTAGCAGAAAGCCCGATGTGGGGCTTGATCCCAGGACTCTGAGATCATGACCTGAGCCAAAGGCAGAGGCTTAACCCACTGAGCCACCCAGGAGCCCCAGGAGTGCCCTTTTTGTACAGAGGCACCAAGTTAACTGGGGTGACCTTGTGAATGACTTATTTTTTTCACAGTGTATATAAAACATGTTGATATATTAGATTCCTAGGATTTTCAGGGCTGGCATTCTGAAGTGTTTTTCTCATATTGTACATTACTATTCTAGTTTTTCTTCCCTAAGATATATCTGTTTCTTCAAAGTTCTGGAAGTTGAGCTGAAGCCACAGATTCTTTGCTTTACTGTTTTATTTTCACCATGTGTCTATAGATGACACTTGCCATCTTTAAAAACTGCTCAGCATAAGGGATGTAGAGCAATGCTTGATGTTGGGTTTGTGAATTTAAGCCCCCTATTGGGTTTACAGATTACTTTTTAAAAAAATCTTAAATTATTAATTAATTACTTAATTAAAAAATGCTCAGCATCTATTTCGCCCTTAAAACATTATCCTGGATTTCCCATAGGAAACCATTTCTTTTTCTCAGCTACATGATTTAGATGGGATTGATCCTACCCTCGGTTCTAGGGCTGGGCCCTGATTGGCTTAAATCACCATGTTGACTGGCTTAGGAAGGGGAATATAACCTGATCAGAGAGAAGACGTTTGCTGGGGCCATTTTGCTGCCATAGAGAGGAGGGCCTAAAGCTGCTGGAGGAAGGGCAATTGGTATGAGAATAAATATAAAAACACAGAAGGAAAGAATTTTCCATGGTGACATCATTTGGGCCCTGAATCACACTGCTCCTGAAGCCAGCTTTTCCTTTGGGTATTTTGGTTATATGAGCCAACACAATCCATTTACTGTTAAGGCAATTTGAGGTTTGGGAGGTCTTGAGGGGGAGGTTGCTTTTGTTTAGTTTTGATTTTAGTCATATGAAACACACAGATCCTTACCTGATATAATCTATTTCTAATGTGATTAAGATTTATCCGTTTTCAAACCAATGGTTGAAAGGATGAATCTGGGCTCCAATAAATCATTTTTAAAAACAACTGTTTGCTCCTAAAAGCACTTAACACAAACTGCTGGCAAGAGAGCTTCATATTATTTGAAAATTGAAGTTACACTTTTTTGACCCTTAATCAGAACTGAGTACCCTGACGGCTCTTTCTTGATATTTTCCTTTTGTAAAAATGAACTTCACTTCATGATATAGCTGTATGGGTCCAACGAGGAGAGAGAAAAATACAGTAGATTGACTAGAGGAAGTTTTACATAAAAGAGTATTTCACGGGGTGCCTGGGTGGCTCAGTCGTTGAGCGTCTGCCTTCAGCTCAGGTCATGATCCCAGGGTCCTGGGATCGAGCCCCGCATCGGGCTCTCTGCTCAGCGGGAAGCCTGCTTCTCCCTCTTCCACTCCTCCTGCTTGTGTTCCCTCTCTCACTGTGTCTCTCTCTGTCAAATAAATAAAATCTTAAAAAAAAAAAAAAGGAGTATTTCACTAAGATAAAAGAGTAACTGTAAGATAAAAGGAAATTTTATGGTACCCTAATGCTGAGGGAGCATACCCAAGGAAAACCAAACTTGGAAGATGCTTAGATCTCGTTGGGGAAGGTAGGGTTCAACCCACTGGACAGCAGAGGATTTCTGGTTCTGCCAGGCCAAGGCTGGTCTGCAGCTGCTGGGAAGCTATAATCCACCTTCTGGAATGCAGCCCAGTGAGAGGTGGGGATGGGCGGGCAGTGGGAGTCTGCCCAGGGGCAGGAGCCTTTTGGGACATGCCAGCTACAGGGTAGTTTTGGTTTCCATGTCAAGTGAGCCATGGAAAGGTTATTGCCAGGCCACAGCTACAATGTCACGGAGGGACTGTTTTCTGGACCCATGGCTAGGGCAGGCTCTATCAGATATCCTCAAACCCATACAACCAATCAGGTTGACTCCAGAAAAGGCAGCCAGAGCCTCTTCCTCCTGAAGCATCCTGGAAGGATGAAGGCTTGATTATCACTGTGCCCAGCTCACAGGAAAGGATGAAGGCTTGATTATCACTGTGCCCGGCTCACAGGAAAGATGCTTCAAAGAATTCTGAATTGATAACCAACACTGTGTCTTTCAAAGAACACGGCTCTATCCAAATCATCAGGCATTGTGGTGGGGGGGAGGGAGGTGCCTGGAGAAGTGGGTGGATGTCACCCCAACTCTGTGATGGATTAAGGGTTTTCTGGAAGGTTTGAACTCAGTGGAGGGAGGTTCTTACAAGAGTGTTCTGTGCACGAGTATGAATCAGAAAATAAATGTGGGATGTGCCTTGCTAAGCAAAGGTACACAATTTATTTGCCATCAGGCACCTTCAGTGTGCTCACATATAATGAATTTCCCCCAAATTACTGGAAATTTTATCCTTTCCCCTTCAGGGCTGGCTACCTAGAAGGACACCTGTAGCAGATCAATTTTTCTCAAAATGTCCCTCTTCCTTGTGAACTAGTAGCGACCCAGAGCCAGGCACAACCATGGAATGAGGTGGTCAGTATGCCAAGACCCCCTAGTTGGGACAGTCAGTGTTGTCACGGCTCCCAGGATGCGAGCTCCCCAGCCAGCACTGCAGGAAGTCTTGTTGCAAATACCCAGCGGTTTCCAAGCACTCTTCCCCTAACAAGTCCTTAACTCCCATGGAAGTGAGCCAGAATGAGCCCCAGTAGGATGTGGCCTGCTTTGCACTTTGGCTTGGCCCTCTTCCCCTGCCTGTCCCACCGTCCCCTCCTCTGGATCTATCCTGGGAATCCTTCCTGCTATGTCACTTTCTTTTCTTTTTTTTTTGTCCCGGGTAAATCAATATCAGTTCATTTATTTTCCTAAGTTAAATGTTTTTAGTTAACATACAGTGCAATATTGGTTTCTGGCGGAGAATTCAGTGATTCATCACTTGCATACAACACTCAGTGCACATCACAAGTGCCCTCCTTAATGCCCATCCCCCCACCTAGCCCATCCCCCACCCTCCTCCCTCCATCAACCCTCAGTTTGTTCCCTGTCGTAAAGAGTCACTTATGGCTTGTTTGCCTCTCTCCTTTTTTTCTTTTCCCCTTCCCATATGTTGATCTCTTTTCTTTCTTAAGTACCTGGTATGTCACTTTCAGGAGAATCCTAGTCTCGGGGTCTGTTTCTGGGAAATTCAAACTAAGACATTCCTGTCTAGCAGTTAGGGGAAATCGAGGTGTAAATTACCCAAGCTCTAAATAAATAACTAAATAGATGATGAATAGATAAATAGATAGATAGAAAGAAAGAAAGAAAATAGATAAAATATAAATAAAGTGGTTGACACTGAGATTTAAACCTGGCTTCCTTCTGATTCTCCAGTCTGCATATCTGGCCATAATATTCAATACTGCTTCATGAAACAAGGTCATCTATTAACATGTAAGTCTGTCTGGAGAAGGACCACTCTGGGAACACCATGGCTAGGCAGGGACAGCCTTACCCAGCCAGTCCCCTCTAGATCCCCAATACCAGGGTTCTTTAAAGTGAATTTTCTAAGGGCAGACTGTGCTATATGGAGCTTTGCTTCTCCTTCCCAGTGGTACCTAGCAAACTTTCCAGTCTCCAAGCATTGGGGATTGATACCTGGCTATGATAAACTTTGCACTACGCCATAGTGAATGAAAAGGGGGGGGGGAGTCAGTATGGTAAATTTTGCATGACACCAAATGTATTGAATTTATTTTTTTTCAAGGATTTTATTTATTTATTTGACAGACAGAGATCACAAGGAGGCAGAGAGGCAGGCAGAGAGAGAGGGGGAAGCAGGCTCCCTGCCGAGCAGAGAGCCCGATGCGGGGCTCGATCCCAGGACCCTGGGATCGTGACCCGAGCTGAAGGCAGAGGCTTCAACCCACTGAGCCACCCAGGCGCCCCAAATGTATTGAATTTAAAGGACTCTTCTTTATTCTGAGATTCTGTCCTTTCTACATTTTTAAATATCCTTTTTTATATAAGATAATAATAGTAAAAGTAGATAGTAGTTGACTTTTAAAAATAATGGTCCGATGTGACAAAATGAAAGTTGGCAAACCCGACATTACAGATTTTTTTGAAGGCAGGGGTGGGGGTTGTGGGGCAATTTTGTTCATCTTAGAATTCAGTAGTCTAGAATTGAGTGTCCTGGGAGGGACAGAACCTGCGGGTGTCAGACAACCTTCTTATCTGAGCAAAACCCATCCTTAATTATGACCACCGTATTAATCAGGATTGTTCTGACAGCAAGGGACAGAAACCCAATGATTTTCGACAAAGGTGATTTTGCAAGGTTCTCATTACATCGAGAAGGTGCTGGTAGGCCTCTCAGATGATGGAACTAAGTGCTGGAAGTCACCACTGTCACTCTCCATCTTCCCCGGTGTACCAGTTATGTATTGCTACGTAACAAACCGCTCCAAACCTTAGGCGTTAAAACGATGACAGTCATTTATTATGATCATGAATCTGAGATTTGGACAAGATCTGGCTTGGAAGGGAAGGCTCATCTCTGCTTCCTGTGGTATCAACTGATGACCTCAACTAAGGGCTGGGGGATCTGCTTCTAAGAGTTCAATCAGGCCAGCAGGTCAGTGCTGTCACCTGGGAGGTCACCGGGGGCTAGGGCTCCAGATGTCTTTCTCTGTGGGTCTATCCATGTGGATACTCACAGTGCGGGAGCTAGATGTCAAGGACAGGCCTCCGAGAGAGAGCCAGGAGGAAGCCGTGTTGCCTCTGTGAGCTGTCCCCAGAGTCAGATAGTATCTCTCCGCCTTCGTCTAGCAGTGGTGGCAGTCACAGAGGCCCACTCGTCTCATAGACGGGGGACAGTCTTAAACTCCACCTCTTGATAGGGAGTAGCCAGATTCTAGAAAAGCATGTGGGCTGAGAAATATTTCTGTGGCCATTTTTTTGTAAATTGTAAATTTACATTGTAAAAACAATTGTGAAAACTTTTTTTTTTTTTTTTTTAACACAATTTACAAAAACAACTGTAGAAACAATCTGCCCTATTGTCTTTATTCCCTGCGGTGGGTTTCTGCCAGCTCTGGACAACATGGCCATTCATGATTTTCAGGCTCCAATCTTTAGCCCCTCTTGCCTTTGGCCCAGTTTGAGCTGGATCTTTGTGGCAATTTTGGTGGTAAGAGATGGAATAATGTGGTTTGGCTTATTCCGAGTCAGGGGCCTACCACTCCACCCATCACTGTGGCCCAAGGGAGTATGGGATTAGGGATAAGATAGGGACAAGGCACAGAGCCAGAAGAGGGAAGGAGCCCTATCATGAGCTGATAGGTGTGCACTACAGGCAAGAAGTCCTGATCTTAAGGTTTGCTCTCTTGGAGGACTTGCTGTAAAGACTACCCTTCCCGTGCTCCACTGAGCTGAATAAATGGGCTCCTAGTTACAGCCCTAGGAGAAGACTTGTTGGACTTTATAGACCCAATTCTGAGACTAAAACTACAGCTTTGGGTAGAAATTGTAGAGATTTATGTTTAAAGAAACAAACCCAGCCAGGTTAGCGATAAATGGGATTTATTTCTTTCTGGAAGTTTCCACCCTGAGAAGGGATGAAGTTTCAAGCTATATAATCCTTGATGACTGCAAGAAACCCACATATGTTTCTCAAAACACTTCTTTGGTTCAATACTTCAGCTTTTGAATGCCAGCTTTGGCCCTAAAAAAAACAAGAAGCCACTGGAGACCGTCTAAATAGAATCTAGCTATTTGGGGGCTGGATATTCAAGACCTTCTACAACCTGGCTCCAGTTAAACAGCTACCACCGTCTCCACTACCAGTTTAAACTGGAACAAGTAGAATTTAAAATAGCATTTTAAATGCCTTTCAATCATTTTCCTTTTCACCTTTGGTAGTTTCCAAAGGAGGTGACTTATGGGCCATTTTTGTGTGCTTCTTCATGTTTTCGTGTATTTCAGGGAACCTAATAAGCACTATTTGGGGGGAAATGAAATTCTTCCCTCAACAGAGGGATCCTCTCAAACCTGTCAAGGGAGGCTAGAACTCTCCAATGGGAAAGAACTTACTGCCAGGTAAGGCTGTCCATCTTCCGTCGCCAGACGGTTATCGCCCTGAGAAGGTTATTACGTTAATCCTGAACCTGCCTCTCTCTTACCCAGGAGTGCACTTCTGGGCTCTGGACCAAGGCACACAGTTCTACTGTTTCCCCCGACTGCCCTCTGGATATCCTAAGATTCCCATTAAATCATCCCACCCAATCTGTCCTGCCTCTTTGTCACCAGTTAATCCTACCCAGGATTCACCATCTTGGTTTTCCTCAGGATGGACCTTAATTTTCAGTGTTCCCCCTGACCGTGGAGTGCCTGTGTTCAATTCAGTATGTCTTAATTCCGTCACCAAGTGTGCACTGGGCACCAATCGCCAGCCAGGCTCCGGGATCCAGGTAAGGGCAGGGAGGACCCGATCCCTACCTCACCCTCGTGGGGACCGTGAGAGTACCAGGGGCTGCTATTTATCAGGATCGTGACTCCTTTTTCTCATAAAAGTTTTCTGCTAAAACTGTGTCATCTCACTTGGTTTCTGCCACAACCCTTTTTCCCATGGATGGGGACAATGCCAGGCGCCTGGTGTCCCATACCTGGGTGGCTTCTTCATTCTATACTTAAATACAGCAGCAGTCTCCGTTTTATCTCGCAGGTTTCAGCTCAGCCTTCTGATATGTTGAAATCATGTAAATATGCATCATGCCATTTTTTAATTTGCCCATTCTCCCAGTTTGGAGTCATCAGCCAAGCTGATCAGTGTGACTTTTTTTTTTTTTAAGATTTTATTTATTTATTTGTCAGAGAGAGAGAGTGAGAGAGAGCGAGCACAGGCAGACAGAGGCAGAGGGAGAACAGGCTCCCTGCTGAGCAAGGAGCCTGATGTGGGACTCGATCCCAGGACGCTGGGATCATGACCTGAGCCGAAGGCAGCCGCTCAACCAACTGAGCCACCCAGGCGTCCCGATCAGTGTGACTTTTAAGATTTATGTTTTTATTTATTTATTTTATTTATTTATTTATTTATTTTAAGTTTTATTTATTTATTTATCAGAGAGAGCACAGGCAGACAGAGTAGCAGGCAGAGGCAGAGGGAGAACAGGCTCCCTGCTGAGCAAGGAGCCCGATGTGGGACTCGATCCCAGGACGCTGGGATCATGACCTGAGCCGAAGGCAGCTGCTTAACCAACTGAGCCACCCAGGCGTCCCAAGATTTATGTTTTTAAATCAATAGTTCATTTTACAAAATGTGGATGAAGCAATAAACAGCACCCCACGAAATACCACATCAATTCAAAGACCCTCGTATATACTTGAATGAATATGTATGTACTTTTCTCTGACATTTGATAAAATTTCCTTTTCTAAAGTCTCTTTACTTGCTATTTTCCAAATCAACGGACTGTTTTTCCCAGGGAGTCCAAGCAGTTCAGTGTAGCTAGACTGGTCGTGGCATCTCAAACATAATTCAGGACAGAACTGAATTATAAAGAACCATAATAACCGTACATCAACACAAATATCTGTTGTCTGGAGGAATGCCCAAATTATCACACCTCCACTAACCCTCTCAACCACCCCCCCCTTACTCCTTTAGAAAGGAAGATTGTGTCATTTGAATATCATGCCCAGTTTAACTTCATTTGTAAGTCTCAAAAAGGGATAGGCTTTAAAAGAATAGCTAAGGTCAACAAAGGCATCTGCTAAAGAATTTGTGGGTAATTTTAAAGGCACAGACTACTCTGAAGGTTCTATTTTTATGGTTGTTGTTGAGAACATCAGGCATCAACAGGAAAGCAAATCCTGCTGAGTGAGATCAGATAATCAAGAGAATGCGTGGTCCCAAGCTTCTGCCTGAGCTTTCCAGCGAGTTCCGGGTCTCCTCCCAACCCTGGAGCAACTTCTGGTCCCATGGGCTTCACAGAGCAGTGATCAGAGGCAGATCCTGAATCATTCCCTGGTCTGTGTGGGGAGCTCACATTCAGGGAAGACAAGGACATCAAAATGGTTTCTGCTTGTGCGGGTGCAGTTCCATGCCTCAGGGCTGGGGGCAGGCAGGTGGGTGTGTGCGTGGGTGTGCATTCCTGCGTGTGGACTCCTTGCCAGCCTAGACCTATCTCTGCCCAGTGCTTTTGGAGTATGCAGTGTCCTTCAGGTAAAATTCCAAAACCAGGTGTTGTTTCTCATTTTGCTGTCTACAGGGACTGACAGATTTCTTTGATTATCTATTTATTTGACAGACAGAGATCACAAGTAGGCAGAGAGGCAGGCAGAGAGAGAGGAGGAAGCAGACTCCCCACCGAGCAGAGATCCTGATGTGGGGCTCGATCCCAGGACCCTGAGATCATGACCTGAGCAAAGGCAGAGGGTTAACCTTACACTGAGCCACCCAGGCACCCTCGATTATCGAAATTAAAAATGCTTTATATACAAACGCAGTGATTCGAAGGGGCACATGCACCCAAATGTTTACAGCAGCAATGTCCATAATAGCCAAACTATGGAAAGAACCTAGTGTCCATCAACAGATGAATGGATAAAGAAGAGGTGGTACATATACACAATGGAATACTATGCAGCCATCAAAAAATGAAATCTTGCCATTTGCGATGACGTGGATGGAACTAGAGGGTATTATGCTTAGTGAAATAAGTCAATCGGAGAAAGACAACTATCATATGATCTCCCTGATATGAGGGAGTGGAGATGCAATGTGGGGGGTTTAGGGGGTAGGAAAAGAATAAATGAAACAAGATGGGATCGGGAGAGAGACAAACCATAAGAGACTCTTAATGTCACAAAACAAACTGAGGGTGGCCGGGGGGATGGGGGTAGGGAGAGGGTGGTGGGGTTATGGCCATTGGGGAGGGTATGTGCTATGGTGAGTGCTGTGAAGTGTGTAAACTTGGCGATTCACAGACCTCTACCCCTGGGGCTAATAATACATTATATGTTTATTAAAAAAATTTTAAAAATGTTTTTAAATGCTTTATGCCTTCCAAGAAGTTTATGGACTCTTCACCTATGGGAGTGGGCCCGGTTTGATCATCTTGGAAAGCAACAGTCTGGAAGTACTTAGAAAAATTAGGTGTACTGCTAGTCCTGCGTTCCCCACCCCTGGAAAGCAGTCTCAGAGTAACTCATTCCTACATCCACGAGGACACGGGGGAATATTCATTGCAGCGTCCTCGGTGTGAAAGAGGGTGACGGTGTCCATCGCTAGGAGAGTGGAAGAGTAAGCTGTTGAAGAGAGGCAGACCTTGGAGTTCTTGGATCAGTCAGAATGAATGAACTGAAGGCACATACAATAATACAGACAGATCTTGAGAATAAAAGGTTGAATGATTAAACTTTAAAAATAGAAGGAGATCTAAACCAGTGCTATTCAAAGTATGGCCCACTGCCCTGCAGCCTCAGCATCCCGCTGTTATGAATGCAGGCTCTCCAGCCCCACACAGATCTGCAGAATCCGGGTCTGGGGTGGCGTCCAGGAATCTGGGTCTTTCTCCAGGTAATTCTGATGCTGCTAAAGTCGGGTTACCATTTACGTGCATTTCAAATGCATACACACATTACATAAGTTTCTGGACTTTTCTAAGGAAAGGTCATGTCCAAGGAAATACTACACATTGCAGTGTGTGCTTGTGGGGAGAATCCAATGAAATGAATACAAGAGGGAGACGTGGTTCAGAGAGATGATAGTAAGTGACAAGCTGACGAATACAAGTAACATAATTTTGTAATTGAGGCTAAAAATATTCGTCTGGTTTAGAAAACCCCGACAGACAACTGGAGAAAGAGGGAGGCCATCAGACAGAGGGAATCTCTTTTGCCCCAAGTTTTGAGCCTACTGAGTTCCATGACCAGCAGAGGGAGATGCAGTGAGTTGAGCTGTTTGGGCCTGTGTATGGATAGAAAATCAGTTCTATCTTTGAGGGAATGCCAAATCTTGAGCCTACCCAAAATGTCCACATATTTTATTCTGGCCCTGGGTGGGTTACCTTGTTCTAAGACACCTGTAAAGTAGGTGAGAGACCCATGCATGTTCTCCAGGAGCCATTTAGCTGGTAGATCACGTAGAACCTGACCAGAACACTGGGTCTCAGGAACCCTTGGCCCAACGAGAGAAGCTAAAATGATCACAGAATGGCCAGGCTCTCCTGTTTTGTTTTGTTTGAGAATCTTACTTATGACTGCTGGGGAAAGCAGAGTGGCAGTTTCCTTGGCTGAGTCCTCAAGCATTAGCTAAGGAAGGTGCCAGAGGATCAGAGGTACCTCCGAAGTATGGCTGTGAACAGGCTGGCACTACCCCAGTGAAGGGCCCTGGGAGTTGATGGCAGAAGGTCTGCAGGCTGCCAGTGGACATGGCTGGATTTCCACTGGATTCTGAGAGTGAGAATCACATACGGATATTCAAGGGACCTGGAATAGCCAAAACAATCAAAAAGAAAGAACCGTGCTAGAGGGCTTACACTTCTCTGTTTCTAAAGTTACTCTTAAGCTAAAGACAGTGTTGGTATGGGCGTAAGGATAAACATGGGTCAATGACATAGAACTGAGAGTCTAGGGGGTGCCTAGCTGGCTCAGTGGATAGAGCATGCGACTCTTGACCGCAGGATCATAAGTTGAAGCCCCATGGGTATGGAGCCTACTTTAAAAAAATGTTTTTAATTAAAAAAAGAAAGGAAGGAGGGAAAGAAAGAATTGAGAGTCTAGAAAGAAACCCATTTATCTGTGGTCGGTTTGTTTTTGACAAAGGTGCTAACCCATTGAATGGGGCAAGAAGTCTTTTTAATTAATCGTGCTAAGACAACTGGATAGCTACATGCAAAAGAATGAAGTAAGTCCTTACTTCATGCCATATACAAAACTGAGCTCAAAGTGGATTAAAGACCTAAATGCAAAAGCTAAAACTACAAAACTCTTGGAAGAACACACAGGCTTAAATCTTCCCAACTCTGGAGAGGCAATGGTTTGTTAGGTATGACACCGAAAGCACAAGCAAGAAGAGAAAAAGTAGGTAAATAGGGCTTAGTCAAAATTTAAAATATTTCATGCTGCAAGGATGCAATCAAGAAAATGAAAAGGGGATGCCTGGGTGCTTCAGTTAAGTGTCTGCCTTTGACTCAGGTCATGATCCTGGGGTCCTGGGATGGAGTCCCACATTGGGCTCCCTGCTCAGGGGAGCCTACTTCTCCCTCTGCCCCTCTCCCCTACTCATGGTGCCTCACTCTCTCTCAAAAATAAGATAAATAAAATCTTTAAAAAAAAAAGAAAATCCACTGGACGGCAGGAAATATTTGCAAATCATGTGTTTGACAAGGGACTTGTAACTAGAATATGTAAGGAATTCTTAAACTCAATTTGAATAACACAATCAACTTAAAAATGAGTGAAACTGGGTGTGGGGGCTTGGGTGGCTCAGCATCTGACTCTTGATTTCAGCTCAGGTCATGATCTTGGGATTATGGGATCAAGCCCTGTATTGGGCTCCATGCTGGGCATGGAACCTGCTTAAGATTCTCTCTCTCTCTCTGGCCCCCATCTCTCTAAAAAAATAAAAAACAAACAAAGGCTCTGAATACACGTATCCCTAAGAAGATATACAAATGGCTAAAAAGTCCATGAAAAGATGTTTAGCATCATTAGTCATCAGGAAAATCAAAATCAAAACCTTAATGAGATACCACTCATATCCACCAGGATGGCTATAATTAAAAAGACAGATAATAACAGGTGTTGGTAAGTATGTGGAAAACTTGGCACAACTGTGCACTGTTGGTGGGATTGCAAAATAGCACAGCCGCTGAGGAAAACAATATGGCCATTCCTCAAAATGTTAAATGTAAGGTTACCGTATGACCCAGCAATTCCAGTCCTCGGAGAATACCCAGGAGAGTTAAAAACACACATCCACACAAAAACCTTTCCATGTATGATCATAGCAGCATTTTTCATAATAGCTAATCGTGGAAATGACCCACATGTCCGTGAACCGATGAATATGCCATTCCATGTCGTGGAATATTCAGTCATAAAAAGAAATGAGGTACTGATCCGAGCTACGTGAATGATCCTTAAACACGTTATCCTGAGAGAAATAAGCCAGACACAACAGACCACATATTGTAGGCTGCCATGTATATGAGATGTCTAAACAGGCATTTCCATACACACAGAAAGTAGCTATTAAGTGGACGCCGGCAGCTGAGGGCAGGGGACAATGGGCAGTGACTGCTAACGGGGATAGAGTTTCCATATAGGGTGACCAACCTTCTCGGTTTGCCCGGGACTGGGAGATTTCCCTGGGGACGCAGTAGGACTGTCTGTATTAAAGATGGGACAGTCCCAGGCCGACCAGGGTGAACTGATCATTCTATTCCATATCTAAATGAATGTGTCATATTTGGTTGTCTCTGGGTTGCTTTCTAGGTCACAAATTCATTGAGATTTTATTTGTGAAAAACAAAGAAACACACAGGTACTCAAAGACGAAAAACAAGAATAGCCTGTTTTTCTTTCCCTGTGTGGTAGACGATACTCCCTCAGGCAAGCTGGGGTCACACCTTAGTCATTCCCAGAGTATCACAGCCAGGTTGCGGGAGAAGCATGGGTTCCATGTATCTAAAAATACCTGTGCTCAGTCTCTGACCCCAAACTAATTAAATCAGAACATCTCCAGATGGGACCCAAGTCAAGAGTATATATGAATATTTTTTTAAAGATTTTATTTATTTATTTGGGAGAACGTGAGAGCGAGAGATCACAGAGGGAGAGGAAGAAGGAGAAGCAGACTTCCTGCTGAGCAGGGAGCCTGATGTGGGGCTCATCCTAGGACCTCGAGATCATGACCTGAATCAAAAGCAGATGTTTAACTGACTGAGCCACCCAGGCGCCCCCATGAATTGTTGTTGTTGTTGTCACCTTAATTTAGTTTTCACAAGGCCTCCAGCCCCCAGCCACCAACCTCCCACTACCAACAGATGAACTTGAATTGTGGATAGGAATTGTTGATGTTTTTCAGTCAGAATCATTCCTAAAAACCCATGGCACAATTAGAAACCCACAGCACTATTAAAAGTAATTTGAGGGCCGCCTGGGTGGCTCAGTTGGTTGGGCGACTGCCTTCAGCTCAGGTCGCGATCCTGGAGTCCCGGGATCGAGTCCCGCATTGGGCTCACAGCTCCACGGGGAGTCTGCTTCTCCCTCTGACCTTCTCGCCTCTCGTGCTCTCTCTCACTGTCTCTCCCTCAAATAAATAAATAAAATATTTTTTAAAAAAAGTAATTTGAGAAAATATAAGCAATGTGTTTTGTTTTGTTTTTTAAGAGGGAGAAAGCACATGCAAGTGGGGTGGGGTACAGAGGGAGAGGGAGAGAGAGACTCTCAGGCAGCTCCACACCCAGCGTGGAGCCAGACACAGGGCTCAATCTCACAAGCCGGACATCCTGACCTAAGCCGAAACCAAGAATCAGACATTTATCCAACTGAGTCACCCAGGCACCCTGCAATGTATTTTTCAAATTGGGGTAAAATATACATACCATGAAACTTACCATTTTCACCATTTTTATGTGTACATTTCAGTGCTATTATGTGTGTTCATGTTGCTGTAACCACCACCATCATCTGTCTCCAGAACTTTTTCATCCTGTAACCCTGAAACCCTATATCCATTAAACAACTCTCCATTTTCCCCCCTCAGCCCCTGGCAACCACCGTTCTCCTTCTCATCTCTAACTTTGACTACTCAAGGTACCTCACGTGAAAACAGATGGCATTTGCCCTTTTAGGTGAGGCTTATTTCACACAGCATAACGTCTTCAAGGTTCATCTTTTGGCTGTTGTGAATAATGCCACTATGAACATGGGTGTGCAAATATGTTTGAGTTCCTGCTTTCAATTTGTTTATCTGAGAGAGGGAGAGGAGGGGCAAAGGGAGAAGGAAAGAGAGAATCCCAAGCAGACTCCGCACTGAGCGCAGAGTTCTACACGGGGCTTGATCTCACAACCCTGAGATCATGGCCTGAACCGAAACCAAGAATCTGACGCTTAACCGACTGAGCCACCCAAGCTCCTCCTGCTTTCAGCTCTTGAGGAAGTGGAATTGTTAGATCCTGTGGTAATTGTATTTTTTTTTTTTTTACCGAGGAATCACTGTATTGTTTTCAAAAGCAGTTGCACCATCTTACATACTCAGTAGCCATGCACAAACCCGCCAATTTGTGCACGTCATTACAAACACGTGTTGTCGCTTGCTTTCTTTTTCTTTTCTTCTTTTCTTTTCTCTTTCTTTCTTTCTTTCTTCCTCCTTCCCTCCTTTCTTTCCTTCCTTCATTTTCTCTTTCTTCAATAAATTGGGCAAAAGACAGAAATATGCAGTTACAAAAGAAGACACGATCTTTTCTGCACATCCTTTATACACATATTGCCTCCATTAAGTCCCATGGTTAAGGGGCAATAAATACTTTTGACCCTAATTTCAGCCCCACATATACATGAACAGGCCCGAGCATTTCCTGTAAGTTGCTGACTGCTTAATGCAAACAACTTTATCCCTGACTTTTGCAATGCTGCAGTCTAAAGACTGGCCACAATTTTTGCAGAAATGATAGCCCTGTAAGAAAATTGCTGGGTTTTGGTCATGAACATGCCAACTGTAAATTCAGTCCCGTTGCTAATTTTGTGGTGTTTGGCTTTAATGACCCGTTGTGTTTTTTATTTGATGAGCAGGTCCTTCTGAGGATCTCGTATTTTTTGCAAGTAAACGTCTTTCCTTTTCTAAATGCTGTTATCTCTGAGTCTTCACTGGTAATCCATGAAATGCAAATTAAAATATTAAGATACTGTTCTCACTTATTAGATGGACAAAGTTGTCTTCTTCCAAGATACTGCTCAGTGCCAGCTAGACGGGCCCACCTGTAGGACCGCATGGCAAATGTTTTGCTGAGAGCTTTTAAAATATGCCCTTGAAACTCTATAATTCTAGCACTGGCAATTCAACCAATGGATATAATTAAGTTGTATATCCTAAAATTAAAAAAAACACTAAAATGCCGTCAGCTTACAAATAGTCAAATACATTTTCTAAGAATGCTTAATGGCATGGGGAAACGCTCTTGATTTAATGTAAAATGAGAGTGGTGGGATCCTATAGGGCGACTGAAATTTTTACAATAAAACCATATATATGGCATTAAAATTTTTGAGGGGGACGCCTGCGTGGCTCAGCTGGTTAAGCGGCTGCCTTCGGCTCAGGTCATGATCCCAGCGTCCTGGGATCGAGTCCCACATCGGGCTCCTTGCTCGGCAGGGAGCCTGCTTCTCCCTCTGCCTCTGCCTGCCACTCTGTCTGCCTGTGCTCGCTCTCTCTCTCCCTCTCTCTCTGGCAAATAAATAAATTAAAAAAAATTTTTGAGGAAAAAAAAGAAAGCATTTTAGTTACCACCCCTTCCCCCTCTTCAATGGAAAAAGAAGAAATTATTCTATTTTGCTGCCATTTAATAAGAGAATACTAAAGCGTATAAAGCTCAGTTAATTTGGAATTATATGTAATGTTCTATATTAAGGTCAGTTAAGGTGGGTGGGACTGGATGTGGTAGTTAGAAATGAAGAAGTGAAGCAGGAGGGAGAGGGAGAGAGAGTATCATGTAGGGGAGGCAGTGGGAGAGACAGAAAGACCTAGATGTTTAGGGAGAATGAACAAATGAAATCATGGGACAATGTTTTGTGTTTTCTCTATATCTCTGTCTGTCTCTCTCTCTCTCACACACACACATTGTTCAGGTTGTTGTTTGAGAAGGTTCTAGAATAGAAACTACCAAAGAAGTCAGCCCTCTGAACTGACAAGAACACAGACTCTTCTGCAGATACAAGCACCAAAGTGAAAAAAAGATGGTGTTCACATAAAATCCTTGTCAGCAGAGCACACGAGGCTGGAGCGTGCAAAGGACATCAGAGACTTCTCAGAAGTTGTGGTATATTGTTCTGAAGGGAAGACAAATCGTGCTGCAAATTGCTCAACACCCTTTGGTGGAAATTACCGGCAAATACCATGCACGAGCTCCCACCTCCAGGGAGCAGGAACACGAGGCTTACATTACTGAGTTATTTACTGGCGTTCTAATTAAAAGAATGAATTTTTTTTTTTTAAAAATGAGAAGGGCAGGATAGGGGAGTAGGTAGGGACTGGCAGAAAGAAAAGAAGCACAGGCTGCTGGTTATAAAGGAGACACACACACACACACACACACACACACACACACACACGGGTGCAGACCTGTAATGTAATCAGAGAGGGCAGTGTACCAGCAAATGAAGTAAAAGTCTTTGGCAAGGATCAAAACACGAGTAACTGCCGTCGGCAGCCCCCAGGTCCCACACCACTGGGCAGGGGTTGCTGGCTCCTGTGGAAACAGAGAGCTGGCCCCGTGGAAGGAGCTTTGCAATGCTGGGTCGGACAAGCTCTGTCCTCTCGGAGACTGAGACTCATGCCTTGAATGGCCCCAGTTCGAGAACTCTCTAGGGGATTAAAACCCTGCAAGGAGTCTGCTGCAGGGAATAGGGCGACGTCCTGGAGCAGCAATTGGGAAAAGTATCACAAACACGGGAGGTGTAACACTTGGTGTGTGGAAAATAAAGCAGGGTTCCTTGGGCCGGTACGAAAGAATGGATGAAATGAACAGCTTGGCAGTAGAGAACCCGAGAAGCTATGCGACACCTGTAAGCGTCCCGCGTGGTGTGGATTTCAGGAACCTCCGGGCCTCTGATCCATGCAGTCACTCCTTTCAGTAAGTTCAGGTGGCGTAGCGCTGAGGTGAAACGGATGTAGATGGGAAATTCAGAGGACCTTGCATGTGTGTCTGGGCCTCGGCTAATGGCAGGATGTACTGGACAAACATACCTTCCTTCCCCTCCCTCCTGTTTCCTTTAGCAGGGAAAAGTGGCCTCAGCCAAGGGGCTGGGGCACTGTGGGGACGTTCGGTGACACAGAGGTAGGACAGGATTATAAATGGCCGGGAGGTGTAGACAAACCCCCAGCGACGTGGCGAAATCTTTTATGGAAATGCAAGGTGGAGACTGTCCTGCCCGCTCTGGCCAGTGAGGGGGTAGCGCAGCTATCACCTTGAGATCCCCATGACGCACAGGGACAGACACACACATTAGGAAGCCAATGCGTGGGAGCAAATCTCTGGGGAGAGGAGTTGGGTGTGGGGAGGGAGACTCAGTCTGCAGGCTGCTTGTAGCTGCCACAGCTTCCTTAGCGAAGATAAAATCAGGACTGGGTTTATTTAAAAAGAGATAAGTCCAGGGACGCCTGGGTGGCTCAGTTGGTTGAGCGGCTGCCTTCGGCTCAGGTCATGATCCCAGCGTCCTGGGATCGAGTCCCGCATCGGGCTCCTTGCTCAGCGGGGAGCCTGCTTCTCCCTCTGCCTCTGCCTGCCACTCTGTCTGCCTGTGCTCCCTCGCTCTCTCTCCCTCTCTCTGACAAATAAATTAAAAAAAAAAAAAAAGAGAGAGATAAGTCCAGGTGTCTACCCAAGATGTTTGTTCTTCCTGTATTTAATCTGTTGGCAGGAGCAAGGGAGACGCCATTTTTGGGTAAACACCGCTTAAAGGAGTAGCCGTTCCTTGCAGAGCAAGTTTGTAAACTGGATACTGAAAATGAACCAAGAACAAGTGCGTCCTTGGCAGCGCGCCCTTCGCAGGGGCTTCAGCTGTGTTTGCTTCGAAACACAGACCATCTTTGTCATCAGAGCTCGAACACCCACTCAGAGAGGGAGGTCAGAGGGCAGAAGCGGGACTGGCCATCACACCCCAATTCCTTAGAAGAGGGACGTAGGGACCCTTTCCGGAGAGCCAATTCTGCTCAACAGAGTTGCCCGGGTGCCTGGATGGCTCAGTTGGTTAAGAGTCTGCCCTCAGTTCAGGTCATGATCTCAGGGTCCTGGGATCAAGTCCCTCAAGCTTCCTGCTCACTGGGGTGTCTCTGCTTCTCCCTCTCCCTCTGTTCCTCCCCACCATTCATCCTCTCTGTCAAATAAATAAAATCTTTTAAAAAAATAGGCATAATTGCCATCTTGATGGCTTAAAGCATGTAGAATAAATATTCCTAAATTCAAGTGATCTACAGAAAAAAGTTGGGATTGCTCCTAAAAGATATGTGTAGTCAGAGCTTCGCAGGCCTGGCTGCTCAGTGGAATCAGCCCAGGGTTCAGGACCAGTGAAATCTGAACCTCTGAAAAATGGGCAGGCCACTGGCACTGATCTAGAAGCCTCCCAGGTGGTTTCAACATGGACGTCGGGGAAGACATAGTGGTATAGAGCAGCCCTTCTCAAACTTGAGTGGGCAAATGAGTCACCTGGGGGTCTCCTTGAACTTCAGAATTTCATTCAGGCAGGTCTGGAAAGGGCCTGATTCCTACTAAGCTTCAGGGGAGGCAATGCTGTCATCCACGGGGCACACTTAGGATAACTAGGGTTTCTAGAACTTCTCTCTATGGAGATCGGACCAAGGTTTCTCACCTGTAAAGCACAATTCCAAGTCAGTGATAAACCTTTTCATCATCTTGGTCAAAAGAACTTTTCCTTTAAGGAGGGCACGTAATGTGATGAGCACTGGGTGTTATACGCAAATAATAAATCACTGAACATTATATAAAAAAGGAATGATGCACTGTATGTTGGCTAAATGAATTTAAATAATAAAAAAACACTTTTCTTGTCATGTGTGGGAGGATAACGGGGGGTAAACAATCAGATCAGATATTCAGAAATCAGAACAATTTTCATATTTGGTTACATTTTTCCTGTAGACATTACTTCAACTGATGAATCAGTAAACAAAAGTGTTTTGGAATATTATTTGGCCATAAAAAGGAATGAAGTTCTGACCTACAACATGGATCTTAAAAATAGGCTAACTGAATGAAGTCAGTTATAAAAGGCCACATGTTATACATATTCTATTTCTAGGAAATGTCCAAAATTGACATTTTTACAGAGACAGAAAGTAGATTAGTGTTGGCTTAGGTCTGGAGAGATGGGGAAATAAGGGCATAGGGTTCTTTCTGACGTCACGAAAATGTTCCAAAACTGACTACTGAAAAAAACATTGAATTACACAGTGTAGACGTGTGAATTGTATGATATGTGAACTATACGTCAATCAAGTTGTTAAGTAATTACTGAGATAAGATCTTTTCAGTTCATATAAGCAATGAAACATATAAAGAATATGCAATATTATTTATATATTATATATACAATATACATTATATTCTTGATATACTACCTTTATGTTATATAGGTATATGTTATGTATAGAATATATAGCATATAAAGATTATATAAAAACTCATAGGAGCAAGTCTATTTAAAAAAAAAAAAAAAGCAAACAACCCAACAGGAAAATAGAGGATAGGTACAGATGATTCACAAAAGAGGAAACCAGAAGGGCCAATATACACACAGAAAGAGGCTCCTCCTCTTTGGAAATCAGGGAAACAAACATTAAAATATTAACCAGATACCATTTCAGACCCATCAGATTGGCAAAGAAACTACAAACATTAGGATGACAATGCTGATGCTAAATGGGGAGCTATGAGCATTCTCATGGATTATTGGCGGGAGAATAGATTGGTTCAAAATATTTGGTAAAAATTCAAATATTTGTTAACTATTTGCAATATTTAACAATATTTCAGCAAATTTGGTGTGTGTATACCACCTGACTTACTAGCATATACATTTAAGAAAGTCTTACCGATGTATACAGGAGGCATGCATAGGAACTTTTCTCATTATTTCCTGTATTTGTAAAAAAACTCCAAATGACCTACATGCCATTAGTAGGGAATTGGGTAACTCTACTGGGGCTTATTCATATAACAGAAAATTAGACTGCAGTTAAAATAAATGAATTTGAGCTATTTTGTGTAATAAAAATATTTAAAATATGATTCATATTACCTTCCAGAAATGAGACTACAGAGATCCAAGGCCCGGGAGAAAGTCAATTTTGCAAGTAAGTATATTGCTTGGCCCTGGCACGCTACTTTGGCACGTGGCATTGGTAAACAAGTCACAAGGCCAAGTGCTGATTCAAGCGAAGGGGAAATAGACGCCATCCGTAAAGCCTCGTGGCTAAGGGTATTCAGGGAGGCGTGCAGAACTGGGGCCATGATGGCAGTCTATACATTACCGTGACCTTGTGCCATGCTGTCAACATTATCGTCAGAAACCAAGGGGAACAAGCGTGCCCCCTAGACATACACTTGAGGTATCCACAGAACCTTCTGGCTCAGGGACATACTGTCTAATCGGGAAGACAGAAAACATACACAAAAAGATCAGTAACACTCAATCTAAGGAGACAAGTGACCTATGCACTGAGGGAAAAGCAGGACTCGGGGGGGGGGGGGCAGTGGAGTAGGGGATGTACTGGGAAGGAGAGGAGGCTGGAGGAAAGGTGTGTGGTAGCCATGTCCCTTGCCTTGGTAAAGGAGATTTCATGCCATGTGCCCTGAGATGAAGTAAGTTATGGGAAAGTGCCTGGCACATAGTAGATTCTGAATAAATGTTAACAGACTCTAGATTTGTTAACAGACTCTAGAAATTTAGCTCCAGCCCTGATCTCCTTCCACATTGCACTCACTCTCTCAGCTCCTACCTTACTCTCTGTTTGTCCCTCACTCACTCGGTTCTCCACCATCACAGGGTCTCAGCACCTCCTGTTCCCTTTACTGAGAACACTTCTCCCTCCCCTCTTCAATTCTACTGCATCCTGACGTGTGGTTGAAGTGTCACCTCCTCAGGAAAGCCTTCCCTGACTTCCCAGGCTTAGCCAATGCCCTACCGACAAGCTCCCTTAGCACCTTAAGTGCCCTCAGTAAATGTGTGTTGATTCAGCGATTTGGGCTGAATAACCCTTGTGCGGTACTGCCCTCAAGTGATTCCTCTGGGCATTTGCAACAATTCATTTTAAATGGACTCCCAACGCCTTCCTCACTTTGGGAGATCAAATGGGAACAGGACCCAAAGCGTGCACCAAAAGGTGCTCAATGTGCCTAATTATCGGGGGAATGCAAATCGAAACCATAGTGAGATAGCACCTCTCACGTACTAGTGGGGCTATCTTATGAAAGAGAAAAGAAGTGTTGGTGAGATTGTGGAGGAAAGGGAACCCTTGTACCCTGTTGCTAGGAAGGTACAGCTGCTATGGAAAACAGCATGGGGGTCCTCAAAAAATTAAAAATAGAACTGCCATAGGATCTAGCAATCCCACTTCTTGGTATATACCTGAAGGAAATGTAATCCGTATCCTGAAGAGACACCTGTCCCCCCATGTTCATTGCAGCATTATCACACTAGCGAAGATAAGGAAACAAGCTAAGGGTCTGTTAGTAGATGAATGGATAAGAGGATGTGGTACACACACACACATGCCTGAATATTATTTGTCCACAAAAAGAAGGAAATCTTGCCATTTGCAACAGCATGGATAAACCTGGAGGACGTTATGCCAAGGGAAATCAGCCAAATAGAAAGGCGATTACTATATGATCTCACTTATACATGGAATCTGAAAAAGTCGAATTCATAGAAGCCAACAGGAGCGTGGTGGTTGTCGGGGACTTGGGGGTGGGGGAAATGGGGATATGTTGGTCAAAGGGTACAAACTTTCGGTAATAAGACGATTAAGTTCTGGGGACTGTGGTTAACAATATTGTATGGCTGAAATTTCCTAAGAGAGTACATCTTACGTTTTTTCCTCACCACTACTGTAGTAAAAAGGTAACTATATGAAGTAATGAATAAGCTAGCTAGCTTGATTGTGGTAATCATTTCACAATGTATATGTAAACAGAATCATCACGTTTGCACCCTAAATATATACAATCATTGTTTGTCAGTTACATCACAATAAGGCTAAAAAGAAAATGAGAATGAGTCCCTGAATGAGTAAATCCTGAAGGACAGGGTGCAAGATTTATAAATTCCTTGAAGAAATGAAATGTGAACTTCTGTCCAGGTCTTCCTCTGGACACTTCAGTATTATCTTATTTAAAATAGCAGCTGGGGCGCCTGTTAAGTTCCTGCCTTTGGCTGGAGGCTTGATCCTGAGGTCCTGGGATCGAGCCCCATATCAGGCTCCCTGCTCAGTAGGCAGCCTGCTTCTCCCTGTCCTGCTCCCCCTGCTTGTGCTCATTCTTTCTCTCTGTCAAATAAATAAATACAATATTTTTTTTTTAATTAAATAAAATAGCTGCCTCTGGGTGCTGGATTTCCCCTTCCCTCCATACCTCACAGATACCTCCTTCATTCTACTCTGACTTTGTAAGTGCCTCACCCAGACAACACTTCGGCTCCTCATTCCCTTTTGATCTGTAGTCCAGAATGTTCTCTCGCCCCCAGACATCTTCCTCCAGAAGGCCCTAAGCAATTCAAACCAAATACGGATTTGTCTTTTCTCCCCACATTCTTTTCCTCTTGAAGTTCCTTAATGTGTTCAGGGAACTGTGAAAAGCAAAGTACACGTTTTCTGACTTCTCAAAAAACCTGACACAATTTAGAGATAAGAAAATCGAAGGCCAGGGAGGTGAAGGAACTTGCCCAAAGTCACACAGATCCAGAAATTGAATCCCCACCTGACTCCAAAGTCTCAAAACTAGACATGGACTCATTTTACGGGGCCCGCAGCTCTCACAACTTGGGGGCAGGTGGCGATTTCTCTTTAAGAAAAAGAACACAAATTTAAGAAAACAAAGGTACAGGGCCATAGAAGGGACTCGCGCAACGAAGGGTCCTTGAAGCTTAAATTTCATTAGCTTCCTAAAGAAATGGTCTCTAAATGGAAATTATACCATCACAGGCAAGTGAGAGGGAAACTCAGGAGGCAAAGAGGTTTTTTCTTTCATTGTCTACCTCCCTCCTTGCTGAAACTTCTTTAAAGCATGGAAGAGCCGTTCTCCAGAAATGTTTCCCCCAGTATGTTTTTGGGGTCTTTCCTGAAAAGAAAAAGCAGGAAGCAGGTATTTTTGCTCTTGTCGGAATGCCAACGTCAGAACACTAAGGAAAAGAAGACAGGAATTTTGAAAGGACAGACGTAAGTGGGTGTTGGACATCGTGGAAGGGAAAGAGATCCAGAAGCTTAAAAAAAAAAAAAAAAAAGAAATCCCATCAAACAGACAAGTAAGTGGATTAACAGGCCAGGGTATAAGTAAAACAACTGTGCAGCAAAATATGTGGTCAGAGTTGAGTTAAAAAGTCAAAACAAAGACAATGGACAAATGCCTAGCACAACTCAGCTGTCACATTCATAAGAAATGTATGACCTTCTACATGATCCCAGCGTCCTGGGATCGAGTCCCACATCGGGCTCCTTGCTCGGCAGGGAGCCTGCTTCTCCCTCTGCCTCTGCCTGCCACTCTGTCTGCCTGTGCTCGCTCACTCTCTCTCCCTCTCTCTCTGACAAATAAATAAATAAAATCTTAAAAAAAAAAAAAAAAAGAAATGTATGACCTTCTAAACACTTGACCAAAAATCCCAGGAACACGGAGCGATGCCATTTTTGGCAGGCAGCCAACAGCCTGGGAAAAGTCCTTCCCAAAGAGCGACCTCTAGTGGACAGGAGTGTCATAGCTCACTGGAACCCAGAATTTTCTCTTGGGTGCATCTTCTAACTACCCTTTCAGCTTGTTTGTTTGTTTGTTTTTGTTTTCTGTGTTTGTTTTGTGTTGTGTGTGTGTTTTTTATAAGAACCGTCTGGGGTGTGGCTTGAACAGTGAATGTGTGGTGTTTATTAACGTTCTTCTCTCAACATCCCTTGTAAATGGCCAACTTAGTGACCCATTCTGTGCCTATATAAACCTTTGGAACCACAACTATTACAACTACTAGTTAAGCTGGCTACTTGAACACGTTGTTGTGAACAACAAAATTTTACTTTTTCCTGTGAAGCAAGAGACTTCTAAGCTCTTGCTGAACGCAGAACTGCAGTTTTTGGATTTATTGGTTCACTTCAGGTCTCTATTATAAAGGAATCCCTGATGGAGGTTATGGCAGTAATTAGGAAAGAAAGTGAGGTCAGAGGCATGAATTGAAGCCATCCTTTTGAAGGTTAATTTGGCAGTGCCTGTTAAAATATCAAACACACATACCTCTGAGCCAGCAGTCCCACTTCTAGGGCTTTATCCGTTAGATTTCCTCATGTAAGTGAGCAGAGAGCCATACGCAAGGGTATTTACTGCAGCAATTATTGTAATAAGAGAAATGGAGAAAACAATTTAAATATTCATCTGTCATAAATTATGGAATAGTCATAAATAAAATATGATGCAGATATCTAAAGGATATGGGAGATTCATATTCTTCAATATTAAGACTATCAAAGAAAGCTGCAGGGGGGCCTGGCTGGCTCAGTGTCTCCTGATCTCAGGGTTGCAAGTTTGAGACCCACATTAAGAGAGTATTTAAAAATAAAGTCTTTTGTGGCGCTGGGTGGCTCAGTGGGTTAAGGCCTCTGCCTTTAGCTCAGGTCATGGTCCCAGGGTCCTGGGATCGAGCCCTGCATCGGGCTCTCTGCTCGGCGGGGAACCTGCTTCCTCCTCTCTCTCTGCCTGCCTCTCTGCCTACTTGTGGTCTCTCTCTGTCAAATAAAGTCTTAAGAAAAAAAAATGAAAAAGGAACATTTAAAAAATAAATAAGTAAAAATAAAGTCTTTAAAAAAATGAAAGTTTTAGAACAGTATTTAAAAATTTTACACGTGCACGAACATAGGACATGTGGGCAAACTGGCAAGAGTTGTTTGATGTTGCTAAACTGTGAACAGCCATTCCTCCGAGGAGCTAGTGGAGCCTGTTGTTGGGTCCCCCAGTAATGGGTCCATGATTAAAGGAGTGAGACTGATACAAAGCGAAGGTCAAGCAAAGCTTTATTTCGCGCCAAGCATCAAGAATCAAACTGACCATCTGACCGGTCGGGACCACCCCTTACAGAGAGGGTGACCCTTCTAGCTTTTAAGGGCAAAGGCCATGTGGTCGGGCCTGGCCACGCGCAGGTGGACAATGAGATTGTAACACACAGAGAAAGCTGCACAGTGATGCTAGGTGACCAATTGAATCACAATTTACCCTATAGTAGACATCTGACCTAGCCTATCACACCTTGGTTAGGATTGGCACCCAAAAGGCTCCCAAAGGGCGGGGCCCATACTCCTTGGTAGCTAGGGAGACAGTATCCAACCCCCCCACTGATCGGATGTCTCCACCTGGCCTGACCCACCCTTGTATCTGGGCTTTGTTACCTGGAGCTGGTTTCCCAGACTAGTTTTTAAGTAAATCCCTTAGGGGAAGGGGAGCAGGGACAGTTTAAGGGTTAAACAACAAGGTTATTGTTTAACCTTAATGGAAGCCTCTGGCTAAACAGGTCCTTACACTGTAAGCTAGGAATGTAAACTCTTAAGCCAAACTGCTTGAGTTCGAGTCCTGCCTTTATCGATGATGATCTCTGATTTTTGTCAAGTTCCTTGGCTTTTGTATCTGTTTCCTCCTCTGTATCGGGGGATGGTACATTTTGAGGATTAAATAAATTCATATATATATAAAGCACTAGAAAAGTGCTAAAGGTGCTTTACTATTTTTTTTTTTATCTTATACTTTCAAAAACTAAGTGCTGGTATCTGCAGGAAAGTTAGGTGAAGTGGACATGAAATCTCTCTGTACTACCCTTGCAGCTCCTGTGAGCCTATAATTATTTCAAAATAGAAAGTTTTTAAAATGCAGTCTAAAACAAGCCACTGAGACAGACTGTCAAGAGACGCCTGGATGGCTCAGTCGGTTAAGCTTCTGCCTTCAGCTCATATCATGATCCTGGGGTCCTGGGATTGAGATGCTCCCTGCCCCTGCCTTCCCCTTTTCCCAGTGCCCTGCCCCACCCCCACCGCCCCTGTGTAGGGCTCCCTGCTCCTCAGGCAGTCTGCATCTCCCTCTCCCTCTGCCCCTCCCCCATTCCTGCTCTCTCTCGCTGTCTCTCTCAAATAAATATGTAAACTCTTAAGAAACAAGACAGTCAAGGGGTCCCTGGGTGGCTCAGTCCTCAAAGCATCTGCCTTCAGCTCAGGTCATGATCCCTTCAACTCAGGACCAAGCCCCATAATTGGCTCCCTGCTCCAGCAGGAAGCCTGCTTCTTTCTCTCCTACTCCCCTTGCTTGTGTTTCCGCTCTCGCTGTGCCTCTCTGTGTCAAATAAATTAAAAAAAAAAAAAAAAAAAAAGAACATCAAGACAATATTATGCGAAAAAAGCAAGGTCCAGAACAATGTCTCTAGTAAGCTCTATTTTGTGTAGAAAAATGGGAAAGGGAATAAGAATATAGATTTGCTTATATAAAATGATATTGGAAGGGCACATGGCTGGCTCCCTCGGGAGAGAGTGCAACTTTTGATCTCAACGTTGTGGGTTCAAGACCCCTGGGTGTAGAGATTACTTAAACATACAGTCTTCTAAAAATCAACAAATAAATAAAATGAAATTCTAGCAGGGCATGGTAGAAACTAGTAACAGTGGCTAGTTGGGAAACGGACAATAGACTTTATTTTTGTACGAGTGACTGTGATAGCCATTCAAAAATATTTAAAAATTAAGTAAGCAGGAGTATAAATCCTGGACCTTCCTGGCATTAATTCTGGATAAAGAGGGACAATTGTGTACACAAAGCCTGGACTTAGCTAGTTAGTTCTGGGGAGGAACAGACATAGCCACAGGCTTACCCACCCACTTCCACAGCCTCTTGGTCCAAACCAAAGATGCCCAAGTGGTTACTAACCACGATGTTGTAATGACAGGTGGATATTCCCCCACATCTCTTGGTACTTCTGCAAGCCCCAGCCCTTAACCCCTAACATCTTTTTTAGCAGCATCTTCAGTTAAGTTTTGCTAGCGCTGTTAACAATAGCTCCCAACTCTTGGGGGTGTAGTATGACAGTTGGGTTTTTATGTTTGTACCTATTACAGTACAACGTGGACCGAGGGTGTGCGTGTGTGTGTGTGTGTGGAGGGGAGGGGTATTCGCTACACAGTCATGTAGGAATCCAGGCAGAAAGAGGCTCCACGATCTTCAACAGATAGCTTCCAAGTCACTCTGGAAATTGATAATCCAATCAGCACACCCAAGAGCAAAGAATCCACGTGGCATTTCTTTCTTGCCTGGGCCATTGGCCAGAACGCACTCACCAACGGTTGGGTTGCGGAGAAATACAATTTAACTGTATATCTCACAAAAAATTAGTTTGATGAACATGCAGAATGGCATCTGTTGGGGCGCCTGGGTGGCTCAGTGGGTTAAAGCCTCTGCCTTTGGCTCAGGTCATGATCTCGGGGTCGTGGGATCGAGCCTCTGCTCAGCGGGGAGCCTGCTTCCCTTCCTCTCTCTCAGCCTGCCTCTCTGCCTACTTGTGATCTCTGTCAAATAAATAAAATCTTAAAAAAAAAAAAAAGAATGGCATCTGTCACAAGCAGCTATTAATAGGATCATGTGGGTTTTCTCCTTGAATGTTAGTAAGATTTCCTGCTTTTCACTGACCTTTACAAGTAATCCTGTGTGCTAGACTGCATACCATTCCCACTTGCCCCACTACTAACCTCCCCTCCAAACCAAGGGTAACATGGCTTGCTTCAGTAACTTGAGTCACATATATATATATATATATATATATATATTTTTTTTTTTTTTTTTTAAAGATTTCTTTATTTGAGGGGCACCTGGGTGGTTCAGTGGGGTTGAGTCTCTGCCTTTGTCTCAGGGACCAAGCCCCACATGGGCTCTCTGCTCAGCGGGGAGCCTGCTTCCCCCTCCCTCTCCGCCTGCTGCTCTGCCTACTTGTGATCTCTGTCAAAAAAAAAAAAGATTTGAGAGAGAGCATGAGCGGGGTGTGTGGGGGTGTGTGTGTGTAGGGGCAGAGAGAGGGAGACAGACTCCCCAGGATCCCAAGATCGTGACCTGAGCCAAAATCGAGTTAGCCACTCAACTGAGCCCACCAGGCACCCCAAGGGTGCATTTATCTTTTCAAATTAGTGTTTTCATTTTGGGGGGTAAATACCCAGTAAGGAAATTACTGGAACATATGGTAACTCTAATTTTAGTGTTTTGAGGAAACTCTGTATTCCTCAAAAGCCATTCACAGTAACTGTACCAACTTACATTCCCACAAACACTGCATCAGGATTCCCTGTTCTCAGCACCCTGGCCAGCCCTTGTTTGTATTTTCTGAACTTTAAAGGGCATGTTCAGTGGGACCTTGTTAGGTTTGATCGCAGACCGATTGAGTGGAATAAAGGCACCAAGGCAAGCGAGCATTCGAGGACCGGCTTTATTGCAAGCACCCTCGGGCGAGGTTCCGCGACTCGGGGGAAAGAGAGTCGGGAAGTCGCGTGTGAAGCAAAGAGGTAGGGGCTTATATGGGGTTCTGCTGGGGAAGTCCGAAGAGGAGGTACTGAGACCTTGTCGAGTTTTCCTAATAAGGGCCGAATTCAGCAGCGGGGTTCCTCATTGGTTCGTCGGTGGGAGGAGAAAGGTTTTGGTCTCCCCTTTGTTTCCCAGGTCTGACGCGGTCGTTGTCGCAGGAGGGTGATGGCGGGAACCGCGGCCATCTTAGGTGTCCGCCATTTTGAATGGTTCTCCCCTCTCTCGCCTGACCCCAACAGACCTTATTCATGGGAGGCCTGTGCAGCGTGGATCCAGAGTGCATCTCTGCATCCGTTTTGTGTTTGCTTCTGCCAATTCTTCACTGGCATTACTAGGCCATGGCCTTTTTCTTTGCTTTTTGCTTGTGATCTCCCCAAAACCTGTTTGTGGTGTTGGACTCAAAATTACAAGTTTTTAGCAGAGACCTTTTTCTCCACCTGGTACCTTTCCTTGGTTGTGCCTGTTCATGGGTTTTCTTGGCCCATTTCTTCCCCTGCAGGTTCTAGTTCTAGCATTAACCTTTACAGCCCAAACCCTCAGACAATGGAGAGTACTCCGATTCCCTCTTGGAAGCCAGAGAGCCACTCCCATGGCTTTACTGATCTGGTTGTCAGTCCCTAATTATTTCAGCCTCCAGGAGATTTCCTTCACATTCTTGTGAGCTCTGCCCTGCATATAAAAGGGATGCTAGTTGTATCTTTCTAGCTTTTCTAAGTATTTGAGGTGGTGGTGGTGTGGATTTCAAACTTACTACTCCAGTGATGCCTGGGTGACTCAGTGGGTTAGACCTCTGCCTTCGGTTCAGGTCATGATCCCAGGGTCCTGGGATCCAGTACTGAGCAGGGATCCTTGCTCATCAGGGAGTCTGCTTCTCCCTTTGCCTGCTGCTCCCCCTGCTTGTGCTCTCCCTCAGTCTCTCTCTGGGAAAGGAAAGGAAAGAAATAAAGAAAGGAAAGAGAAAAAGAAGGAAGGAAAGAAAGGAAAAGAAAAAAGAAAAGAAAGGAAGGAGGGAGGGAAGGAAAGAAAAAAGAGAAGAAGGAAAGGGAAAGGGAAAGGGAAAGGAAAGGAAAGGAAGAAGGGAGGGAGGGAGGGAGGAAGAAAGAAAGAAGGAAAGATAAAGATAAACAAAAGATAAAGATAAAATTCCTCCACTGTGTGGCTGGAACTGAAAGGCTGCCATCCTACGATTATGATTATATAAAAATACCACCAAGCCCTGGGAAGGAATGCAGACAAATGGAAATAGATGTGCTTGAGGAGTGGGATTAGAGAGGAAACCTTCTTTTAAAAATTACTTTTCTATTACTGTTAATGCAACACAATTCAGGGGAAAAAAGAGCTGACCTAGATAAATAAAGCTCTTAACTAAGCCAGAAAAAAAGAGCCAGCAGCACAGGTTTGGGGCATTAGATGTTTATTAAATCAAGATTTTAAATTATATCCACCTACAGTCTGTAAACAGATACAGTACACATGTGAGTAAAAGGCTCTTAGATTGGAAGTGGTGGAAAAATGAAAGATCCCTTCGAACACGGGCACCTCATCACTCTGTGGGCCAATGCCATGGGGCCAGGTTTTAAGAGTTAAATGAAAAACCAGAAGGAGTTTAGCTCAACTCCACCTGCTAGGATGGATTTCAAGAGATACTCGTTCCACATTATAGTAGGCTGGATTATAGCAAGGCAACAGTGAAGTTTTTACATTCACAGATTGGCTGAACTAGTACAAATTAAGCTTTTCCTCTAGATGTCTCCCTCCCTTTTACCATAATTAGTAAGAAATAAGAATTAAAATCAAACGGTGGACCACAGGTGGTTACAAAAATAGATAACTCGGAGAGTAATAAATATCTACAGTCAGCTGAGCACAAACTCATAAAATTTGCCTTTTTCCATTAATGTGCAGAACATCAGAAGTTACGTTCAAGAGGTACAGTCGGCAGACTTCAGATCGGCAAGAGAACACTCATAAAGAAAAAACAATCAAGTAGGAAACCCAGAGCGGGAAGCTGAATGCAGATGAGAACATATGTAAAACAAAATCCTAATTCCTCACATCTAGTTACCCTACTTAATAGACACAATTAGTTTACAGCCCTTTAAGTATCTTAAAAAGTAACACTTTATTATCTATGTACAAATTTTTAAAAAGATTAATCATGAGACAAGCAAAAATTGATTAACAGTGGCACAAAAGATCAGTGAATCTTGTAGATTTTGTGTGCTTTCATAGACTTCAGTGTATGAGGATTTAAAATACTCCCAAATGTTCTGGATTGAGTTTTTAAAATTCCCACAAAAATCTACTCTATAATCATTTCAGGTATAGAAGGGAAAAAAAGTCCCAAACTGGAAAACTAAAAAAAAAAAAAAAAAAAAAGTCAAAATCTCACAAAGTGACTGAAAATCCATGAATATGTAAGTGACATTCATACGTTCCCTTAACACTTTCCAAGTGCTACGTAAGGTAACTATAATGCTATCCTGAAATCAATCCCATATCCCATTTAAGAAGATACACTAATTCCCATTCTAACTGTAGAATTAAAAGCTCTTATTCGACATAATGTGCGTTTCAGCGAGGCTGACCTCCACTTGACCTCCACTTGGTTGTACGTGGCCGTGTCACCTTAAAGCTTCATCAAAGATTCATTGCAGGCCTGAACTGTGTAAGTTCAGAGCTAACAATACCACAGGTGGGGGCAGTCATTCATCCTCACTTCTGCAGGGAGTGAAGGGTATACCTGGGCCGTCCTCAGGTCACCGAAGCCTAGAACAGCGTTTCCTTAAAGACTCGGCAAGATTCTCAAAGAAACCTTGGCAGCCTAAAGTGTTTGGAACTTGCCGGATAGTTCTACTGACATACTAACACACATTCTAAGCCTTGACGAGGGGTGCGCCGAGGCAGCTTTTTCCAAATGCACTTGATCTTGCCAGAGAACACCCCAAACCACCATGGGATCCCAGGACACTCATGTCCTATGGAACATGGTTTGAGAAATGCCAATCTGAACAGACTTTCTAAAGTAGTGGTTCTCAATTTGTAGTGAGCATCAGAAACATGTGGAAGGCATATTAAAGTATAGACAGATACCTCACCCCAGCTGAGAAGTCTGGGGTGGGACCTGGGAACCTGCATTTCTGAGACTCCGAGGGAAGCTGATGGAGTGAGGACCACACTGAGCGGCAGCCATCTGGACAACGGCCCATGCCAATCTCAGCGGCACGAAGCCCTGTTTGAGTCGCACGAAAGGCTGCACATGGCATCTCCTACGACCCATCAGCTGGAGGTCAGATCAGCTTGGTGATGCCTGAGATCTGGGCACCGTGGTGTGATGGAGGAACACTGGACTTGACTCTCAGCTCTCCCCCTACTTGCCAGGTGACCAGGTACCATGACTGCAACTCAAAAGAGGAATAATGGGAGTCCCATCTCAGTAGATGTGAGGCTCAGAGGAAATGTTTGCACAAAAGGACTACCCAAGAAAAAGCATCATACAAGGGTCATTCATCAGTAGAATGTGTCAGTCACAGCAGAAAAAGCCTAAATGCGTTTTCTGCCGTCTGCCACTGCTGAGCCTTTATACGAAAGCACATTCTGGCAGCGAATGATGAGAAAAGCGGCTAAAAATGCAGAAAACTGCGAAGAATATACATAAGTGGATCACCCAATTAAAAATCTCTAATTGTTAAAAAAAAGATCAACCCACAATCAAAGTAGTTAATTATGCTGGCTTTGAGATAGAGTTTAAATTACAGTATGTTGATCTTTGAACACACTCACTCACTCCTCCGTTCTACCATGGAAATGCTGGTTCAGTTTTAACATCAAGAGAATGAGAAAAAAATAAAATCCCTTCACTCAAATGCATATGGATTGGATGTAAAAAATTTAGCCGAGATCATTCCCATCTTCTAAGCTACCATGGTGGGAAAATTCAAAAAGTAATTTTTTAAAAAGGACCTTTAATTCTGGTTTATAGAAATATCCACAGCATGAGAAATGAACACACACTCACACACTCATACATGTGTCTATTTGTTGCCTACCACATCTCAGCCAGCGAACTGCGTCTTGCAATTCAAAATGAACTGGTAAAAATTCATCCGCACCCATGACGGGATTATGGTCAAGCAAACACCGTGTTGCCCGGTCCCAGTTTCCATCTGAACGAAAAAGACTGGTCAGAAAGGCAGCACGTTCCCCACGACGCTGCACCATCCACTTTAGACGTGCTCTGGGTGGCTCTGGAGACAGGACAACATCTCTTGAACGGGTTTGCCTTCATAGCAGATCTGATACACTGCCGTAAACAACGGGAACCTGGTTGGGAGGAAATGTGAACAAAGGCAAGTTGAGCCATCTGGTTTACCTCACAGAACAAAATGAGCCTTCCTCTCCTTCCTAACAGATTGCAGATGGGTGTGCTACTTTGGACAACAAAGTGAACGCTATTATATTCCTCTATCACTTGGTGGGCAGAGAGTCTCTGCACGGTGGCTGTAAGACATTACTATGACCTAAACCATCCTCTGCCTACTTGTTTGGCATAGACGGTCTCCAAACAAGTCCCACGGTAATCCTTGCAGGGCCATCTGCGGTCATTCACATGAAGAGCTGTAGCTGGGGCTCCTGGGCAAGTCTGGAGTGAGTCCAAGCTTCTGTCAATAATTTAAAAGACTGGAGAATAAATTTCAAATTGCAAGGAGGTATTGCTCTCCCTCCTCCAAAAGGGATCATCCAAGGATAAAGAATGAGGAGGCCCACATATCACCATAAATAGTTCCAGTCTGGAATATTCCTGCAAGAATCAATGTGGGCACCCACAATTAGCAAAGCACTGAAGTTGGAAGCTGGGTTTATTTTGCCTTTTCTTCCAAGCTGTGAACACGGATATAAATGAAAAGTTTGAAATGGCTGAGGGTACAAAGGTGTGGGCCAATAAACCACCGTGAGAAAGGACAGCATTATCCCAGGGTCCAGCTGGCTCAGGAAGTATTTTAAACAGTAGGTATCACTAAGGAAATAACAAAGTTAATTTCAATCAGGCTTTTAAACACACACACACACACACACACACACAGAGCCCAAAGTAACCTTGACAGGATCAATAGAGTCTTAAAAGCCATTCTGAAAATTATCTAGCTGGAATCCTATAATGACAACTTACCAATGGCCGACAGCCCTGATAGGTCATATGTCTATCACTGTGGGTTTTTTAAGGTACAGAATGGGTTTTGTTGTTTTTGTGTGTGTGTGTGTTTTTGTTTTTTGTTTTGGAGTCAGGCAGACAGTCAAATCCACAATCTGTCTGCTCTGGGCAATTTTTACAACCGCTCTGTAAAATGGGCCATGACATGTTGTGTTCCTTGGGACCTGGCACAGTGCACAGATGAGGGCAGGTGCTCAGCGAATACTGTTGAATGAACACTGGGAATGGGAGTCAGAGCCCACAGATTTCAGCCCCTTCATCTTTCCATGGCTTAGTTTTCCTGATCCCATGTTCAGAACCATTTGTGTCTCCCCAGAGCAGGGTGGCAGGTGATGAATGGCCACCCCAAGCCACTCCCAAATCCCTTCACTCTTTACCAACACTGCAAATAGCCTAATGCTCCGTTTCCCAGCCTTACTTTCTCCTAGAATTAGCCAAGGAAGCAAATTCTAGAGAGTAAGACCCGACACCTCTGCTGAGGAAGACACTCTTCTCCTTGAGAGGCAGTGGAGGAAAATTCGGCTTCCCCAGACTGCACCTGCTCCAAGCCACTGAGTGCGGCTGTGTATGTGATGCACAGGGCTTCGGCAGCCCTCTTGAGGTTTTGAGGGAAGACTGACAGGATTACTGAGATTCTAAGCTAGAGGCACTGCATCAACACCAATAATGTCCACCTCCAGAATCCCTGTTCCATAGAAAAATGACCCTATTGTTTGAGGCTTTTTAAACTGGGCATTGCTCTTGCAGCCAGAAACACTCCTGACTTTCAAATTGTGTAGATGGGATGCTAACAAGAGATTTGGAGTACGTGTGTATGTGGTGGTGGTGGGGGGTTTATGGACAAATTACTTGTTTATTTTTCACAACCACTCTAGGAGATGGGTAACATTATCCCCTTTTCATAGATAAGGAAACTGAGGCACAGTTTCTAACTCTGGAGCCAAGATTCAACCACTAGGCTATACTGCCCATTTAAATGTTATTTTATGGGGGCACCTGGGTGGCTCAGTGGGTTAAGCCTCCGCCTTCAGCTCAGGTCATGATCCCGGGGTCCTGGGATCGAGCCTCACATCGAGCTCTCTGCTCCGCAGGGAGCCTGCTTCCTCCTCTCTCTCTGCCTGCCTCTCTGCCTACTTGTGATCTCGCTCTGTCAAATAAATAAATAAAATATTTTTTTTTAAATGTTATTTTATGTAACATAAAATGCCATAAAACCAGTAAGATCAGTTTGGGGAACTCTCTAAATGAGGTTAGAGGTGAAAGGAGGGTGAAAGACAATTATTTCACTGAAAAATACTGGCATGAGCCAATTAGCCATCCCACTAATGGATACCGAGGACTTCAGATGTGTCAGGCTTCAACCAGGTGTAGGATGTGGAGTAATATCAGTAAGGTCCCAGCCCTCAAGGAGGTTACAACACAGTTCTGGGCTGAGCGGTGCCCCCAAATCCCAAATTCATCCAATGAAGTCCTAACCCCCAGGACTTGTATTTGGACCTAGGGCCCTGAGAAAGATAATTACTTTAAAAGGGGTTCATAAAGTGTGGGCCCCAAACCAATGTGGCTGGCGTCCTTATGAGGCAAGGAGATTAGGACTCACACAGGACAGAGGGAAGACCACATGAAGACCCAGGGGATAACAGCCATTAACAAGCCAAGAAGAGAGCCTCATGAGAAGGCACGTGCTGACCCCTTGATCTTAGCCTCCCAGACTCTAGAACCGTGAGAAGGAAATTTCTGCCGTGTAAGCCTCTTGGTCTGTGGTATTTTGTTGTGGCCGCCCCGGCAAACGAATGCAAACACCTGATACTCACACATGCCCCTAAAGACGCGTGCACAAGGAAATGTCATAAAGCAAATTTTCGAACAGCAGAAAAACCCAGACGACGTGCCTATCTATCCAGAGGAGACTGTTTAAATAAACTGTGGTTCTCCCACACCGTGGAATGTTCTGCAGCCATTACGTGGGAGATCTGCCGGTGCCGATGTGGCACATTCTTCAAACCCTATCCTCCAACAAAGAAAAGCGGAGTGGAACGTAGAGTGCAGCACCCATCCCCTAAATGGAAAGATATGCTAAAAACTCAGAAAGCTGCCTGCACTAAACGTGGGGCTCCAGAGTTAACTTTTCACTGGGCGCCTTTTACTAAGATTCGAATTTCTTTTTTTTCCAACCAGGAGCATGTGTCCTTCTTCCCCCAACGCCCGCCCAAATCTAGAAGACTGAAAGTAAAATTGCACATTTACGTAAGAAGCCCACAGCCCCTGAGCAGCAGGATGGTCTATAGCTGAGGTTAGCAAGCCACAGCTTGAGTAAGCCAACCTGACCTGAGGCCAGTTCTGCGCTGCCTGCGAGCTAAGGACAGTTCTTGTATGTTTCAAGGGCCATATAAGGGAGAAAAACAAAACAAAACACCAGAGAGCTGTATGTGGGCTGCAAAGACTAAATATTTATTATGCGGTTCTTTACAGAAGAAGAAGTTTGCCGACCGCTCCTGTAAACAGGATGTTCAAAGCTGGGAGAGTTATCTGCATCTGGAGGTGGTGGGTGAGGGTAGGTCTGAGGACAGACCCGGGTCACCTCAAGGGTGGTCAGGGCTGACACGCCTATCCAGGGGGGCCGTCTAGGCAGGCCAAACAGCAGGAGGGCAGACATGCACAGAAGCCTCTGAGAAGGGGGTATCGGAGCAAAGGGAGGTCTGCTTCAGCTGAAGGAGGGGTTGTAGGGTGTCCCAGGACAGTGTCAGAAAGTTCCAGGGCCACAGAACTGGGAAGCGCTATCCCACATGCCAACCCAAGGACCCATTCTGGATGAGCAGGAGTGAATCAGAAGAGTGGAGGTAGAAGGCTACCATCAGGTGTGCTGGTTTGATTTGGTGGGTAAAGAATAAACTAGGGCACAGGTAAAAAAAATATGACCTGCCCCAGACCACAAGGGCTAGGAAGCCCCCAGGTGGCTGGAAACATTGCCCTCCTGCTCACTGCACTTTCCGTAGCCATGGGGCAGGGGTGGGGGTGGGAGAGGAGATCCGAGTATTGGGGTGACAAAGGAAAAAGAACAAGGGAGAATGGCAGAACTTGGGCTCTGCCTGTGCAGCTCTGGGAGGCGCATGCAGGGGAAGGGAGAGCCCCCCAGCACTCTGTGCCCCAGCCTGTGGGAAGCGAGGTGTTCCCTCCAACCCGGCAGTGACCTCATTAAGCACAGGCACAGCCTGTTCCATTTCTAATCAGGAGAAAAGAAAACGGGACATGACGGAGGAGGGGCATCTGCTCAGAGCCGAGGTTCACCTGCTTGATTACACCTGCTTTTCTAAAACAGGCACAGGTACTGATCCCAGAACACCAGTTCCAATCCACAGCCTCCCCGAGTTCCACGATGAACACAGACTCGTCCATTCAAAGAATCCTATCAAATACGCCCCACGGTAGCAGACAGATGGCACTTGAAAACCCTGATTAGGAGATCATCAGCATCCACAAACACCGAAATGTTTTAAGACTTTAGAAAACCCCCGATAAATAATTAACGGTCTGTAAAGTCGCCCCACCACAGACAAGCATTCCGCTATTTGCCCTTAAGTATGGAAGGAACACCAGGCCCATCAGAGGTGTTTTCCTTTTAGCCACGGTTTACAGGTAATTCTCCTCCTCTGGAGACCTGTTTATGTCTTCCATCTCTGCCTGGCTGGTTTTGAAAGCCATTTCAGAAAAATAAAGTGCAAATTAAAGAAGGAAGACGAATGTCCTGTCCTCCCTCCTTTTCAACTTTCCATAGGGAACTCTATGGCTGATCAGTGCGTACTGGTGCAGAGAGGAGGAGAGCTGGGTGTAGGGGAGGTAAAGGGTGGTCAGGAGAGGCAGACATCTGGACTGAGCCGAAGAGGAAGAAGGAGACACACCAGAGACCCAGCACCATCACTGGCTCAGGGAGAAGGGCGTGCCCGGGACTGGCCACACCTGGAGGCGCCGGCCCAGCCACCCCGCCCCCTCCTCTCCCAGGCAAGGAAACCTCTCCCTCCCTCCCGGAGAGGAGGATACACAGAATATGCTGCGTAGGCAGTTACTAGATGGTGTGGCCGACCTCGTGGTTATGGAAGGCGGCTCAGCAAAAATAAGCAAGATAAAGGGCCACAGGGCAGCTGCAGAGAGGCTGGGGGCTTGGCGGGGCGACAGGGTTTACTCCCTCAATCAGGCAGCTGATCAGGCTGTCCCAGGCCCACCTTTAGCAAATGACCATCCCAGAAGGGCAGTGGAGGCTAGAGGCACCTGTTCATTCACGGGACACAGACACTGCCAAGCTCCTGGGCAAACCTGAATGCATGTCACTTCTAGTGGGAGCATTCTGGGCTACCTTGTACGTTTCTTCTTTTCTGAACTGTCTGACCTTCTATTAACAAGACCGCATCTTTTTATAACAAACAACAAGGTGATCTTCTGTTTTGAGTTCAAGACTTATGACATGTAGTTCTTACCGAACACCCTGCAGGATAAACCAGAACCTCAAACTTCGTGGTTTGTAACCCGCTTTACAAGACTAAGTTCTTCCTGGGGAACCTGGGCGGCTCAGTCAGTTAAGCATCTGACTCTTGGTTTCAGCTCAGGTCCTGATCTCAGGGTGGTGGGATCCAGCCCTATGTCAGGCTCTGCACCGGGCGTGGAGCCCGCTTAAGATTCTCTCTCTCCCCCTTCCTTACCCGCCCCCACCAACCCTCTACCCCCTGCGTGCTCTCGTAAGTGCGTGTGCTTTCTCTCTCTCTCAAAAAAAAAAGGGGAATTGAGTTCCTCTCCCCGAAACTGAGGCTGGTTCTGTGTCAACACTCATTTTCAGGGCAGGAAGATGTTTCCTGCCACAGATGTTCACATCACACGAAGGCGGAACTATCTGAGTGGAGTTCTGCACACAGCTGTGCCCATGTGCACTGACTGGGACGGCGGTCATGAGGGAAGCAGGGGGTGGCCCTCCTCTGGTCGCAGGGACAGCGGGGGCGGGGTGGGGGGGACTTACTTGTCGACCAGCCCCTTCTGTTTCAGGATCCGGTATACTTCAGCGGACGTCTGCGGGCCTTGGAGCTTCTGTCCGTTCAGCATCTCCCTCTCCAATTCTTCGATGGTCTTAAAAACAAGCAGAAAACTTTACTGTAAAGACTAGAGAGTCAGGTGCCTGGGTGGTGCAGTCAGTTCTGTGTCTGGCTCTTGGTTCCGGCTCAGGTTGTGATCTCTGGGTCATGAGACGGAGCCCCCATGTTGGGCTCCGTGCCGAGGGCAGAGCGTGCTTGCCATTCTCCCCCCACCCCACCATGCACACATGTGCACGTGCTCTCTCCGTCTCGCAAATAACTAAGTCTTCAGGAAAAAAAAGACCAGAGAATCACTTGTTTCTAGAGGAGCGCTGCGGAGGGGAGCTGGCATCCTCCCTCTGCACAAGCCATGGAGAGACATGCAAGCTGAAGGACTCAGGCAAAGGTACTTTAAAGCGAAAGCAGACAAGTGGCAGTGGGATACGCCCAGCAAACGACCAACACCCGCCTCCACCTCCAGGGGACCCCAGCCCAGGGGTCTCAGCGAGGATGCGCGTGCCCCGGGGAGGACAGGCCAGGGGCTACCTTCCCGGTTTTGGCAAACGCCTCGGCCACCCTGCGGTTCCGGCCTCCGTAGCAGGTGGTGATGAGGTCAGCCACGCCGCAGCTCTCCAGGAAGGTGGCCGTGGACACCTGGCCCTTGCAGAAGATCCTGGCGAAGGCGATCATTTCCATGAGCCCCAGGCGGATGACGGCAGCTTTGGTGTTGTCCCCGCTGTAGAGGCCGTCACAGAACCCGGCTCCCACCGCTACAATGTTCTGTGAAGGAGACAGGGAAGCCCCGGGACACCTGTCACATGCCTGCCACAGACCTAGGCTGCCAGAAGGTGGGGGGAGAGCAGGGGGGACACACAGGGCCGCCTGGCCCACCCTCAGAACGCTCCACAGGTTTCCACGCAGCCCCAGCTTCTACCCTTGTGCCCTGATGGCCAGAGGCGAAAGAAGGCACCAGGCTTCAACGCTCCTGTTTATAGGACTCAGGGCCCAGGTCTGGGGTTAGCAGGAAGCAGGAGCTGGGGAGCATCAGCCAGAGGATAAGAATGGTTGGCTGAAGGCTCTGGTTAGATACTGTTTGGACAAACTCCTTTCTTTTTTTTTTTTTTCCCCTTAAACCAAATGCCTGATTGAATTATACCATTCACACGGAAAGGTATGCAGGTCCTAAGTGTACGGCTTGGGGGAACACACCCTTGGAACCAGCACCCTGATCGAGACAGAATGTAACCAGTGCCCCAGAGAGCCGCCCTCAGCCCCTCCCAGTCACCACCCTCACCCAGGTAATAACGCAGATTTGCTTCACCTGTCTTTCCGTTCTGTATGAACTGGCTCGTACGCAATCCTATGTCCATCTTTTTCTCAATTCGACATCGTGTTTTTGAGGCTGAGCCGTATTTCTACAGAGAGCACCTTTATTTGCATTGCTGCATTTGCTTTTAAATTTTATTTTACTGAAACCGAATTAATTAACATATAGCGCAGTAGTGGTTTCGGAGGTGGGGTTCAGGGACCCGTGAGTTGCGTAGCACACCCGGCGCTCGGGGCATCCGTGTGAATACAGCACCATTTTTTCCAGCCGTTCTCCTGCTGATTGGCAAGGGGATAGTTCCTAGTCTGAGGGCACCACAAATGCTGCTGCTGGGGCCAGGCCGGTGCTTGGCTCTGTTTGACCACACGCAGTCATTTTTGTTGGACGTGTGCCTGGGGAGTGGAGTTGCTGGGTCAATCCGTCTGCAAATGTGCTGCTCAAGCTTCGGCCTTTTGTTTCACTGAATTATCCCTATATAAGCATTCCCGGGCCCCCGAGCTCTCACTCTCACGTGGCCTCTGCCACGCACAAGGCAGATAAGACCGAGACCTGCCTCTTCAGAAGCTGACAATCTGGTTTGGGAATCAGCACACTAAGGGCGAACTGCCTATTTTTGTGAATGTCCTGGAGGCTAGGCCCCTCCTGCTTGTTTGCACACCATCTGTGGTGCCTAGGTGCCTTCTTTTTTTTTTTTTTAAGATTTTTATTTATTTGACAGAGAGAGACCATAAGGAGGCAGAGAGGCAGGCGGAGGGTGGAGGGAAGCAGGCTCCCCACTGAGCAGAGAGCCGGATGTGGGGCTCGATCTCAAGACCCAGGGATCATGACCTGAGTGAAAGGCAGAGGCTTTAACCCACTGAGCCACCCAGGCGGCTCCTAACTGCAGATTTCATTGCTTGCTACGGATACAGACCGTATGGGCCACAGAGCCCACAGAGTTTCCTACGCAGCCCTTGCAGAGAAAGTTTGCCAACCTCTGGCCTAACAGGAAAATAAAACGGATGCACATACCTCTAACTGGGCAGAAAGTGGTAACCCGCAGGAGTTCTGATTGTCATTTCAACCTATGTGTACCAAGCATGCCCTGTGGGCTGTGGGAAGCTCTACGCAGGGCCCAGAGAGCAGAGCCAGGGACGTGGGGCCTGAGAGTGCCCTCAGGGAGGAGCTGCCAAGACAGAATGGGACACAGAGCTTGTCCCCGATGAGCTGATGAGATAGTTGGCATATAAGACCACAAGCTTCATTTCAAAGCAGGGAGGGCTGCACCTCCCTGGTGGGGGCCTCTCAACTGGGCCTCACAGCCTGTGTAAAGCCAAACCACCATATATACGACAAGTCGTATCTGCATGTGCCCACTCAGTAAGGACTTTGGTCAAGTCCCCAGGTTCCTAGCCCTGTCCACGTTACTAGCTCCTGCACTGAGCACACACGCTCGATGCCAGGGAAAATGCAAGTATTTCCCCTTTATCTAACCACACTAGCGTTTTTCCATACTACCTGATGACTACTTAGGATTTTGCGCCTGGAGGGATCTTAAAATATGAAGCTAACTGGTAATGAAATAAGCACATCTTTTCCTCCCCCTCCCCCCCAAAAGTGTTTTTCATCAATGAAAGAGTCTCTCTCAAAACATCAGGCCTATAAAATTTGAGGGAGGAGGTTAAAAGCAGAACAAACCGGGGAGGACAAATGTCTTCTCTGGTTGATATGCCATTTCTAATAAAATACATCAAACCCAGTATTGATGTGGCCAGGCTCACCCCGAGAAACAGAGCAGCCATCTGAGCACAGCTATCACTCACCAGGAGACCAAAGACACAAAGCCACTGCAGATGAAAAAGGAAAAAAAAAAAACAACCCCAAACCACTGAGCCCTGCTGAAGCTTCTGTCTACTTCCAATACACCAATAAAACAGCACCCTTTCTTCCAAGCTTCGAGGGGAGAATGAAGAGGGCTAGATCAGGGGAGAGGGGTGGAGGGGCCCACAAGCTATCTTGTTTTCTTCCTTGGGAATACTCCCAGGGCTTACTCTGGGTGCTGGCTAGTCTTCTAGTGGCTACTGACATGCAAAGGGGAGAATAAAAAAAATTCTTTAAAAAATGATCAGAAAGCTGGCATGAACACATGCAGATTTTAGATGAATTCCTTCTCCTTCTGTGCTCTAGAGGGCCTCCCAGTGAGGTTATGTACTGTTCTAACAGACCAACAAAGCAGCTTTACGGTGGATCCCTCTCTCCCCCCTACAAAGGCTGGACTCCAGGGAGACCCGACTTCCCACAGCTGTGGGTAGAGCTGACGAGGAACTGGGTCTTTTGCATTCGGAGCCGAGATAGCCCATCTGGCCTATGTTTTCCTATGGCACTAACTTCTGTCTGTGCCCGCAAAAGCCTCCCAACTCCTTCCTGCCCACACAAGCAATGAACACTGTGGGTTTCATCAGCCACCGACAGCATCCGTCTTTCCCTCCCCAAGTACCTGCTTCACGTGCTCAGTGACACAGGAAGCAGGCAGCTCCCGGGTAGGCACACTCTTAGGCTCTGGCAGCCTCCCATGAAGAGGGAAGGGGAGAGGCGGCAGGAAAGGAGCCAAGATGTGGAGGGGTGAAACGACCCCCTAACCTTTCAGGCAGAGCACGATGCAAAGATGAGGGGGGATGGTAAGAACACCCAAGAGCTGGCTCCAAACAGACCCAGACACCCCTCCTGGGGGAAAAGCCAGACTAAGGAAACCAGGGGAGACACTAGAAGCACAAGCTTGGAAACCCAGATGGCCTCTGGCCTCTGGTTCTCACTTCAGCCTCACTGCTGTGTGACCTTGGGAGAATGACTCCACCTCTCTGAGCATTCTGTGCCTCGGGGATAAAATTCAGGGCTTGGATAGACTCTTTCAAGGCCCTTCAGGTGCTGACATTCCTCCAGGAAAGCTGGTGCAGCTGTGGCCTGCTCACAGCCGGCAAGTGGGACGATCCCCAGGCAATAAAGAGATACCTGGGCACAGGGATACTTAGCACAGAGGCCATGAGGCCAATTGTTGGATGAGCCTGCTGAATGGCTAAATTGAAGTTACCATGGCAACATGCCAAGGCCTAGGATCCAAAGGGTGAGACTGCTGAAATGGCTCTCTGCTGTCTCCTGGACCGTCCTGTGCCCCTTCACCACAACATAACCCATTCTGGAGGTTACTTGACCAACCAACCTCAGTGCATGTCTACGGCTGAATGGGAGATACAACAACTTCCTTCCAACAAGGGGCTCCTAGACACGGAGGAGGAGAGAGGGATTACTTACAAAAGCCTATGGAGCACCCACCATGCACACCATCTCCTCTAGGCTCTCCGAGCGCCCACCATGCACACGGTCTCCTCTAGGCTCCCCGGACAGCCCTGGCTCCCGTGTCCCTTGCCTCCTGGCCCGCTCACAAAGGTTCCGCGGCTTACTGAGAACACCTCACTAGTGAGTGACGCCGTCCCAGGACCTGGCTCCCTGGGCCCACTCTGTTCCCTGCGCCTTGCCCCTTCCATGGTATGGCAAACTTGGCCCAGCCACTCCCACAGCCCATAGGGTCAGAGGCCTTCCTGAACCTTCTGCAATCAGATGTCAAAGGGGAGTGCTTCTCTGGCCTACATGTGGGTTTGGGAGGTAAAAAGGGTAGGGTTAGGAGAAGAACCGATTGGAGGGAGGAGGATAATAAAAATGAGTTGAACTCCTTGAACTGCTCTAAGTGCTTCCAGTATTATTATTATTTTTTTTAAATTTTATTTATTTGTCAGAGAGAGAGAGAGAGAGAGCAAGCAGAGGCAGACAGAGTGGCAGGCAAAGGCAGAGGGAGAAGCAGGCTCCCTGCCGAGCAAGGAGCCCGATGTGGGACTCGATCCCAGGACGCTGGGATCATGACCTGAGCCAAAGGCAGCTGCTTAACCGACTGAGCCACCCAGGCGCCCCTGCTCCCAGTATTATTAACTGGTTTTATCTTCACAACATTCCTACAAGGCAGGCACAGTGATTATGAATGCTCAGGGAGAGGTGAGGAAACTCCCACACATAGGGTATGTAACTGGTCCAAGGCCACACGGTGGGACCTTTAGGACTAGGCTGCCTGGCTCCAGAGTTCTCTGGGTTGGCGGGGAGGGCGGGGGGGGAAGGGCGCGGGGGGGAAGAGGTCGTCACAGGGTGGTGCTCTAGGTCAGTGAACGAAAGGCACAGAGGGGCCACCTCAGATTCGAGATAAGAACTTTTTTTTTTTTTTAAGATTTTATTTATTTATTTGACAGACAGAGATCACAAGTAGGCAGAGAGGCAGGCAGAGAGAGGGGAAGGGAGGCAGGCTCCCCACTGAGCAGAGAGCCCGATGTGGGGCTCGATCCCAGGACCCTGGGATCATGACCTGAGCCAAAGGCAGAGGCTTTAACCCACTGAGCCACCCAGGTGCCCCGAGATAAGAACTTTCTACCAGGAAGAGCTGACCTCACCCAACCAAAAGGACTTGGAGGTGAAGGAGTGAGCTCTCAGTCACTGGAGGCATCCAAGCAGGAGCTGTGTGGACAAGCCCAGAGCTGCAGACCAATGCTTCTGACCTTTCATGTCACTGCTCTCAGAGCAAAGACAGATGAGGGTGCCCAAGGCCTGGGACCACAGCAGTTCTCTTGGCCCTTCTGTGACCCCCTCACCGCAGGGCACACAGATGAGGACTACCTCAGTTTCCCCTAGATGGCTGACCTCCCCACGGTGGGGGCGAGGGTGTTAGAGAGGAGCAAGAGGCCACTGCAGGGTAAATGCCTCCCTTCCAAGGGGACCCTGGGCACGATCCAGTTTAATCGCCTTATGATGGATCTTGAAACCCTCTCTCTCTCCCTCTACCACTTATCACTGTCAAAAGAAAAATAAACACAGAGCCAGTCAGATCGTGTTTGAATAGCATCCGAGCAGATGTCCTCTGAGATCGCTCAGCTGTGAAAGTTATCATTATCCACTGTGCATTTAAATCTGCTTTAAACTATTCTGGAGCTAAAAATACCATGATTTTCAGAAGACAGACGTGCTTTAAGCCCTTCCCCATTTCCTGGGTTATGGCAATACTCAGAGGCAATCATTCACCCTCAAGTGCCGTCTTTGCAATTCTGAATGTCTGTCCTTGCAATTCTGAACTGGGGCGGGTTGGATGGGACACCACTCCGTCCACTCCTAGCCTCCTGCGGAAAGAATGCAGAAGTGGGGAAGCCTCCCGGCGCAGGGCCCAGGCTTACCTGCGAGTTAGGCAAACACTCTCACCATGTGGGAGTCAGGGCTCCAGCACCATCTGATTCTACCCAAGGTAGCTCCCAGGGCTGTGGACCTAAGGGAGAACTCTGACTGCAGAGTGTAGGCTGACCCCGGGCCAGGCACTATGTCAGAGCTTACAGGTCAGGCTGAGGTTCAAGCCCACAGTGAGCCCACCAGGCTGGGCACCCTACAGCAGCGATGTCCAGCAGAAGCTTCTGCAATGATGTAAATGTTTTCTGTCTGCTCATCCAACAGAGTCAGTAGCCACGGAGACTCCCCAAAGACTCATGTGGCGACCGAGTCTTTGAAATGGGGGGACTCTGGCTCCAAAACAGGACTCTTGATTTTTTTTAAAGTTTTAATTAATTTGGATGTAAATGCAATTGGCCACATATGGCTAGTGGGATCCGGCAGTGTGGCCCTGGCTACACACTCAGGGGTGCTTAACCTCACTACTGAACATCCCTGCCAGGGAACGTCATGTGGCTGTGACACAGGGTATGGGGTTATCCCCCACTCTACTCTCCTCTTCCTGAACCAGACAGTCCCTGACTTTCACGCAAATGTACGGCTAACCAAGGGAGAAAAAAACAAAAAAACAAAAAACCATTTCCCAATGTCTCTTGCAGCTAGGTACCGTTACAGAATTAAGTACTGCCCACTGAGATGAAGCCAAATCATTATGTTGTGACTCCCCAGAACCTGCGTTAAAGGACAGCTATCACATGCCCTTTATCCTTTCTTCTTTCCACTCCACTGCCTGGAAGGCAGACGTGATGACTGCAACTCTCGCCACCATTTTGGAACATGAGGACAAGCACCTACCCTTGTGAGGTCCCTGAGATTCTGTGGAATGGAGCCATCACATGGATTCAGTATTTTTATATACGAAAGAAATTAAGTTCTACTCTGTTCAGCCACTATTATTTTGGGTCACTGTTAATAAAACCTAATCCCGATAAAGCATCTGTTAAAAATGATAACATAAGTTGAGCTGTACAGTTATGATTTTTGTGCTTCCCAATAAGGACTGTCACTTAAAATTTACATTAAAACAAACAAAAATACACCCTCAATGAAAGAAGCCACATGGAGAAGAGTAGAAACTGGACAGCTCCCTTATGAAAGTTCTAGAAAATGCCAACTCCAGTGTACAAAGGCAGATCAGTGGCTGCCTGGCTGGGGTAGGAACTGAAAAGGGACATATGGAATCCCTTAAGGATGATGGAATTGTTCTATATTATGGAGGTGATTTTCAGGGTATATGCACATAGCTGTTAAACCCCACTCTATTAGGGAACACCTGGGCGGCTCAGTTGGTTGGGCATCTGCCTCCTTGCTCAGTGGGGAGCCTGCTTCTCCCTCTGCCTGCCACTTCCCTGCTTGTATTCTCTCTCTCTCTCTCTCTGACAAATAGATAAATGAAATTTCTGGAACAAAACAAAACAGGAAACCCCACTCTATTAGGCACTTTAAATGGATGCAGTTTAATGTATGTGACTTAGGATTAAATCAAGTTGATATTTAAAAAAGATATTCCCTTACTGGAGATTAACACAGGTTAGAGGTAAAGGAGATTCTGAAGGCAGTAAAACGCACTGCTGCAAAATGATTTTGCATAAAGTTTTTACATTTTCTTTTTGGTTTTATCCTTGTAGTGAGCTGTTTGCTTTTTTTTTTTGTAACTCAAATGCCCTCATGGTTTTGAGCACCAAAAGCAGAGTGTACATTTCTTTGATTCCTAGAATGGAGATTATCAAAGACTGTTAATTTAATGTGAAAGAGTAAAACATGTCAAACTATTTGAATAGTAAGATCCAGTGTTTTTTTGTTTTTAAAAGGGGCTGTATACATACCTACACTCACTAAAAAGACTGCAAGGGTATAGAAAAAAAAAAAAAACAGTGGTGATTTTAGGATGTAGGGATTCTTGGTGACTTTCACTTTCTTTGTATCCTTCTGTTGTGCGCAACACAATGAATGTGCACTACTTTTATAATCAGAAAAAAACAACAAACTATTAGTTATGTAATAAAAGAGACGACGTCCCATTCGTCCTTGGTTGGCAGCCTCTGACAAGGGAGGACTTCATTTTATTCAACTGGACACAAACCAAAATAATTGGGCTGTACATAGGAACCAACGAACACCAAACTGAGATTCTTGGAACCCGCCTTCACACTCCAACCGTGCCAGTATTTGCTACATTCGGTGACTTAATCTCTCTGGATCTCTGTCTCCCTATCTGTATGACGGAATGGTCAGACTCAGTTACTGCCAAAAAATGCTTGTTTCTCAGTTTTCAAAAATCCCAGCTCTGATGCAAGCCGACAGGCATGATGGTAACTGATCCTGTTTCAAAGGATAGCCAGAGGAAGGATGGTAAATGGTCCTCAACCCCCATCTGTCTCTGCCCCCCCCCACCCCCACCCATGAACCAGCTCTGCCCCGGTAGGAGGATCCACTTAAAGGTTTCCTGCCAACAAAAATGTAAAGCCCATCTATGTTCAGACACAAAACCAGCATGAGATCCCATTAGCTGAAGCTTTTCCAGAACCCTTCATCTAGAATCTCTCTTGTCCCCCAAGCCCCCTTTGTTCTGGGCAGGATCTCACAAGCTTCCCTACCCACCACCAGAAATATCCAGTCACTTAACCATTGTTTTGGACAAACACAGGCTGGTGCTGAGCAATTAGGCATTCATGATGCCCCTGCTGTCAGGTGGTTATTAGTTTAATGAATGACTATTAAAAACACATAAAAATTGTTAAGGACCTATTTTAGCCAGAACACTTCCATCCTGGTTAAACAATAACCTTGTTGTTTAACCCTTAAACTGTCCCTGCTCCCCTTCCCCCCAGGGGACTTACTAAAAAACAAGTCCCGGAAACCAGCCCCAGGTAACAAAGCCCAGATACAAGGGTGGGTCAGGCCAGGTGGAGACATCCGATCAGTGAGGGGATGCATACTGTCTCCCCAGTTACCAAGGAGTATGGGTCCCGCCCTCTAGGCACCTTTTGGGCGCCAATTCTGACCACAATTTCATTGGCCACCTGTGCGTGGCCAGGCCCAACCTCATGGCCTTTGCCCTTAAAAGCTAGTCTGTGAAGCAGAGAGAGGTCGCCCTCTCTGTGAGAGGCTCGGCCCTGAATGTTCGGTTTGATTCTTGATGCTTGGCATGAAATAAAGCTTTGCTTGACCTTCGCTTTGTATCAGTCTCGCTCCTTTAATCACGGACCCATTATTGGGGGACCTAACAAAGATCTCAACCTTAAAAAAAAAAAAAAAGAAAGAAAAGAAAAACCACACAAAGCGGCCAAAGCCAGTGTCTTAACTGTGTAAGCGACCTGCCCAGAATGTGAAGAATGCCCCACACAAACTATCAGAAACAGGGCTGCGTGCTGCCCCCAGGGAGCCTGAGCCTTTCACTGACTCTCCTTAAAATCCTCATTGTACAGGCACACGTGACCACACAAACATGAGATATGAATTCCACAAAGTGGTTTTAAACTCTGACAAGAAAAAAAGGACTTATGTACATCGAAAGAAAGAGCGGGAAGGCATTCATTGGATTCTCGTCATTTCAGCATACTTTCTATCTCTGCAATTTTTACCTGACAAAGCCTAAACCCAAGCCAGATTGCCTGACTTCCTTCCTGAGGTGCTCAAATTCCTGAAAAGCAGCTTTCCTACAAAAGACAAGACTCAAAAGTGCCTCAAAGGGGGGTATTCATTCACACTGAGGCTCTCTCTTCTTTTTGGAGAAGGCAGCTGATTCCACTGGGAGAAGGATCAGAAAGTGCAGCCCAGCTCCCACTGGCTATTTCCTGGCCAGAGAGTCAGGCCAGAGAGGGCCCCACCACCAAGACTTCCACAGGAGGACTGGAACAGGTCAGGAGCCCACGTGGAAACGCTTCCCTCTAACTTCCCTGGCCGCTGGCCTAAAGAAGCTGCTTCTTTCATTGGCCCATTTCCCTTTGGGAACAAAGATAAAACTATTCTTAGTGCAGCCTTTGTCAGCAGACTACTTTCCCTTTAAAAAGAACCAATCAGGGGCACTTGGGTGGCTCAGTGGGTTAAAGCCTCTGCCTTCAGCTCAGGTCATGATCTCAGGGTCCTGGGATCGAGCCCCGCATCGGGCTCTCTGCTCGGCGGGGAGCCTGCTTCCCCTCCTCTCTCTGCCTGCCTCTCTGCCTACTTGTGATCTCTGTCTGTTAAATAAATAAATAAAATCTTAAAAAAAAATAAAAAGAACCAATCAAACCATCGAACTGAAGGAGTAATGTAATTCAGAGAGAGGTAAGTCCCTTCCCCACTCAAGACAGTGTGTAAGAGAAATATATGAATTCATAGGGGGAAAAAAACCCAACAATGCTTCGCTCCCCAGTAAAACTCTACAATCAAGGTACTCTCCATGCTTTTTAAATATTAATGCTGCCAATTTCCCAAAAGACAAAAAACACCACCCTCCACCCCCCCCAATTTACAAATGAAAGCCAAGCCGAGTGAAAGAGGAAGTCCAGCCACCCAGGACAGGCTGGGGTAAAACAGGAAGCAATAAACAAGGCTCTCAATTCACTATTCTTCCCTGAAGTAGGAGCACAGAACACAGAGCCCACTTTTCAAGATTAGATTTGATCATGCGGACAGCGGCCTGGCACGATTAGCTCCTCTCCTTGAGCAGAAATAACAAGGCAACTTTACCTTAAGAGCACCACAAAGTTCGACAGTGTCTGCGTCGTCTACCACAGTAATTCGAAAATTTGGAGTCTGCAGAAGTTCTTTGAAGAGAAGGCCATTCTCCATTATTTTGCTGCCTGTTGACAGGTTAGGAAAAAAGGGAGTTAATAAGAATGCCTACTCTTACAGTTTCGAGTGTTTTTCTTATTACCATAAGTAATGTATATTCATCACACAAAATGCAGAAAATTCAGGAGCAGAAATAGAAAACAAAAATATTCCGTAATTCTACCACAGATGATCATTAGCAATTTGGCATGCATCTTTAACCTACTCAAATATGAATATACATAGTTCTTCTCAGAACTGAGAACTAACATTTCATAATCTTTCCCCCAATTTGCAGCACGAGTAATTTTCAGTGACATATTTGCTACATTATTTTAAATACCTGCTTTGTGTTTCACTGTGTACATGTGTTCTATTCTACCTAAGTATCTTTTCTATGCTTAACACCTAAAACTGTTGCAACTTTCTGCTACCATAAACACTTCCGAAGGCACCGTCCATGGTTTACATTTGTAATAGATTCCCTTTCAAAACCACCCCTTGTCCTTTCCCCTGGAAAAGAGCGCATTCCCTTCCACTCATGCTAGGCTCGAACCCATGAAGTGCTTGGACTCAAAGCAAATGGGGATATTTCCCTACCCCTTAACCTTGGACTCGGTCATGTGATTTGGTCAACAGGAGCAGACATGATACAGGGGATTCTCCCAGCCCACTCTCACCAGAAGTGGGGCTGGTTTCCTTCTACCTCTGCCTTCGATGTGAGCCGAACATTCCCCGGGCTCCCCGTTTGGGCCCCGAAGGAAGATGAGACACACATGGGCGAAGCCACCCAGCTGGGTAGCCCTGGTGGAGAGCATCCTGCCCCCAGGGACCCACAGGTGTTAGCTGTGCTTACTTTGTGTGTCACTGCGCTTCTGTGACCCATCCTTAGCATCACTATGGCAATAGAGAACTGATACAAACATCAGCAGCTGCGGACCAAAGGGGTAGATAGATGGAAATGCATTCAAAGAGTACTAGTTTTGGGGATGCCTGGGTGGCTCAGTTGGTTGGACGACTGTCTTCGGCTCAGGTCATGATCCTGGAGTCCCGGGATCGAGTCCCGCATCGGGCTCCCAGCTCCATGGGGAATCTGCTTCTCCCTCTGACCTTCTCCTTGCTCATGCTCTCTCTCACTGCCTCGCTCTCAAATAAATAAATAAAATCTTAAAAAAAAAAAAAAAAAAGAGTACTAGTTTTGGCTACTGCTACCTCCTGGCCCCTGGGACGGCACCTGAAATGGGATGGAGGCTCTGGAGTTTTTCCCTTTCTCTGGTTTTGTGTTGTTTAGGGATTTGGAATTAAAACTAAAACACAAATAAAACTTTACACAGAAAGCCTGGTGTGAAACGCTCTGATCCGTGAGGGTGCAAGGGTGGGGCTCGGCTCTGGAAACCATGACCTTCCCAGCCACATCCAGGCTCCCAAGTCAAGTGGCCACACAGAAGGCTCACTGAGGACAACAGTCCTGGGGCTCTGCCTGTCTCCAGGTTCCCAAGCTTGTTCCCACACGTGTCTCTGCGCATTACAATCACCTGGGGATCTTTAATGACACCAACGCCCCCGCCACATCCCAGGCCAATTAAATCAGTCTCCCGAGGTGGAGCCTGAAGCAGTGGCTTTTCGAGCTCCCCAGCTGACTCCCGAGGACAAGTCTGCAAACTCTGATTTCACCTACTGCGGGTTCAGCTTCCTCAGGAGTGCAACACTATATAGCACCCTCAGGACTGCTGTGGGGTTAATAAGAAGCAGGTGTGAAAGAGCCTATTAGAGCACATAGAGGTCCCACAGAATAACGATGGGGAGAGCTGACACATGCTTATGACTGATGTTCGCCATCTGCAGACCTAGGGGGCCCCAGAAAGGTTTACCGATGTGCCCAGGATCAACCGGCTCATAAAAGGCACAGCCCAATTCTAACCTAGGTGCTTTGGCTCCGGGGCCCATGTTCTGTCTCTCTATGCTGTGCTTCCTCCTGGGGGTGGGGCAGAGAGGTGGTGAGAGAAACCAGCAAAACCCAAATAAACATCACACAGCTGCATTCTTCCAGTGAAGAAGACAAAGATGATTGTCCACCACCAGGATTCCATCCCTAAGTAATAGAATGTGAAAATATCTAGGGGAGAGCCGGAGATGGGTGATGGATATCTGGGGCTCACGACACTATTCTACCTCTCCTTTTGCTTTCTTTCTCTCATTTTTTTTATTTTTTAAAGATTTTTTTTTTTTGAGAGAGAGAGATCACAAGTAGGCAGAGAGGCAGGCAGAGAGAGAGAGAGAGAGGAGGAAGCAGGCTCCCCGCTGAGCAGAGAGCCCGATGCGGGACTCGATCCCAGAACTCTTGAGATCATGACCTGAGCATGACATGGCAGAGGCTTAACCCACTGAGCCACCCAGGCGCCCATCCTTTTGCTTTCTTTAAAGAAACTGTCCATAAGAAAATGTTTCAAATCTCTACACCCAATCCTTAGAAACACATTTCCTATTCTACAAGCACTGCTATTATCTATTATTTAGTAGAGTTCTCCAAATATTAGAACTGTGTCCGTTTGAGCCAACTGTCCTCTTCCTTTTCCAAACAGTACGCCAGACAATGTGGGTGACTCTGTGCAACCCGGTAAATCAACCCCCAGCCTCCACATCATGACATCATTACTGTCCTCCTCCTCCATCCCTCACCACAGGTCATTGCTCAGTGCCTCCAACACCAAGGACGATCCCAAGCTCCACAGACAAGCCCCTCGCTGAGGTCACTAATCCAGCTGTCTGCAGCTAGGCTCGAGCTGCTGCTGTGAGCTGACAGGCAACACAGGCAGGAGAAGGGCACTCTCCATCTGCCGCCGAGACAGGTGGGGTCCGTCTCCCGGGTCCTCTGTGGCTGCAAATTACACACAGTGTCCCTGAGAGAGGTGGGCTTGATTGACTGTGGTCTCACTTTTTCTCATTTGTACTTAAAAAAAAAAAAAAAAAGATTATTTTAAGTCACAGCGAGGAAAGCACTCACTGTCTTATTACCAATCGTTAAGTAGTGAGGAGGGAAGCAGGGACCCAGACCAACTGGTCCAGAACGGGTAATGCCCAACAGCCACAGGGAAAGGCTGCCCCAAACCCAATATGAACCAAACAGGGACATGTCCCTTCTGTTTCATGCCAAGTTTTAGAGATCATCAACCTATGTAATGTGACACCTTCAAACCTTCCATTGTGTGTGTGACTGCATATTTGTTTGTGTGCTTGGAAGCTCCACAGGGAGCTTATGTATCCTCAACACTTAGCAGATGCTGGATATGTAACAGGCTTTGAAAAGTATTTGTGAGGTGGCAGTGAAAGTCTCCAGTTCTTTGAGTCACTCCCAAGAATGAAGGGAACTCTCACCGCAAGGGGGCACCACAGTTCACCATACCAGTTAGAATTTTTGCAAGTGTCTGAAAAACAAGGCTGTTTTTTCTTCTTCCTCTACAAAAGACGCCAGTGGGCTAAAACTCCTGAACCTACCATAATTAAGAATGAGTTGGTTGTCATCAAGAAAGGAGATCTGGATTAACCACAGTGCCATTATCGAATACAGGAAATTTAATGTGGTACAATTATCTAATATACAATTCACATTCCAATCTTGCCTATTAGTACAATGCTGTCTTTCATGGCAACCTTCCCTCCCCCAACCCAGGGGGTTGCAGAGGCAAAACCTATTGCAGTGGGCTCTGGAGTCTTCTTTGGACACATTGGATAAACAGAAGCCAGAGGGAAAGAGAAGTAATTTCTGTGCATTTGTCTGTCTTTACAAAACAAAAGAGCCTAATATGCCCAACTAAATGTTTTCCTACAATGAACATGGCTTAGAGGTACATAAAAATTCTAGCCAGAATCTATGGGTAGACACAGGTTTCAATCAAGGATTAGAGATGGGATCTCAGCCCTACAGAATGATTAGGGCAACCAGCCATTTCCAACCAACTGCCAAGACTGATTGCTAATTTATTATTGGCAAATAGGAATGAGTAGGAACTAGTTAATTTTTTAAAATAAAAGTGATTATGTAATTTCACAGGCTACATTAGAATCACAGGTGGCTAAAAGAATTAACTGTGAGATGGGACGCCTGGGTGGCTCAGTTGGTTAAGCAGCTGCCTTCGGCTCAGGTCATGATCCCAGTGTCCTGGGATCGAGTCCCACATCGGGCTCCTTGCTCGGCAGGGAGCCTGCTTCTCCCTCTGCCTCTGCCTGCCACTCTGTCTGCCTGTGCTTGCTCGCTCTCTCTCCCTTCCTGACAAATAAATAAACTTAAAAAAAAAAAAAAAAAGAATTAACTGTGAGAGAATAAAACGTATATATAGGCAGGTATATATCCAATCCCCCACCCCCCCGCCCCCGCCGGAAGAATACTTAGAAATTGCTAACAGGGATTCCCTTTGGGAAAAGGGAAGGAAATTACAATTTTTTTTAAAAGGGTGCTATTGCAATTATGTAGGAACACTATGTTTTCAGTCTGGGGAATGGATGTGGAAATTTGATGTGTTTTCCCCTTTTTCATAGAACAATTCCTGTGACAAGAACAGATCACATTTTCCCTTCTTACTGTTCAAAATGTTGGCATAGAAAATGAGTTAAGAAATTTAATGCTTCTTGGGGCGCCTGGGTGGCTCAGTGGGTTAAAGCTTCAGGTCATGATCTCAGGGTCCTGGGATCGAGCCCCGCATAGGGCTCTCTGCTCAGCAGGGAGCCTGCTTCCTCCTCTCTCCCTCTCTGCCTACTTGTGATCCTGTCTCTCAAATAAATAAATAAAATCTTTGAAAAAATAAAAATAAAAAAGAAATTTAATGCTTCTTTATGATAAGGGGCTGGCCATTTGGTAATTGAGGCTTAAGGATTTTTTTTTTTTTGAAGATTTTATTTATTTGACAAATCACAAGCAGGCAGAGCAGCAGGCAGAGAGAGAGGGGAAGCAGGCTCCTGCTGTGCAGAGCCCAGTGTGGGTCTCGAACCCAGGACCCTGAGATTAGGACCTGAGCCGAAGGCAGAGGATTTACCCACTGAACCACCTAGGTGCTCCAACGCTGGAGGATGTTTGCACAACAGACCTATCCTTGGCTATTTTATTTGTTTGTTGATTTATTTATTTGACAGACAGAGATCACAAGTAGGCAGAGAGGCAGGCAGAGACAGAGAGAGAGGAGGAAGCAGGCTCCCTGCTGAGCAGAGAGCCCAATGTGGGGCTCGATCCCAGGACCCCGGGATCATGACTTGAGCCAGAGGCAGAGGCTTTAACCGGCTGAGCCACCCAGGCGCCCCTGTCCTTCGCTATTTTGTACAGTGTCAGACTATATCTGTTTCAAAGTGACTAATCTCACGATTTTATATAAAAGGCTCCAATCTGCTAAACAATTTGCTGAATAAAATGAGATCAGCCAGCAAAGTTCACAATGTCTTCAGTAAGGCAGGGTTAGGTGGAAAGCAGACCCAAGACTATTCCCTTCTGCCTGTGTAATCTTTTTTTTTTTTTTTTTTAAAGATTTTGTTTATTTATCTGACAGAGAGAGATCACAAGTAGGCAGAGAGGCAGGCAGAGAGAGAGGAGGAAGCAGGCTCCTCACTGAGCAGGGAGCCTGATGCGGGCCTCAATCCCAGGACCGTGAGATCATGACCTGAGCCAAAGGCAAAGGCTTAATCTTGTGAAGTAACTCATTCTTCATCTATAAAGCAACGGATGATCTGGGTGACACCAGAGGTTCCTTCCTGCTCTGCTGGTCTATGATTTTCTGGAAACCCTATGATCTCTATGTGAACAAAATGAGCCCCCTTCCATGCTGAGGAGCTCCAGAGGTGGGACCTGAAATTGGATAAGCCCTTGTCCCTTTATATTCATAGGAATGAACCCAAGTCAACGGCGAGTTAAGAACCAACTAAAAAGGACACTATTATATGGTACCTAGAGAGAGCAAGAGCTTGAAGTCAGACAGTCCTAATCCAAATCTTGACTCCACAATAGCTAGCTGTAGAATCTTGGGTAAATCACTATTAACTCCCTGAATCTCGAGTTTCTTAGTAGACACCTTAAGATTTGCTGTGGGTTTTTAACTTTTTAAAAAAGTTTTAGGTTAAGGTATCTTAGTGGATACCTTAAGATTTGCTGTGGATTTTTGTTTTTAACTTTTTAAGAAGTTTTCATTCCAGTTAGTTAACATAGTTTTATATTAAGTTTCATGTGTACAATACAGTGATTCAACACTTCTATACATCACCCCATGCTCATCACAACAAGTACTCTTGTTAAGTACTCTATCTTGTTAAGATAGAGATTAAGGAATCTCTATCACCTATTTACCCATCCCCCCACCCCACACCTCTCCTCTGATAACCATCAGTTTGTCCTCTATAATTAAGAGTCAGAGTCTTGATTTTTCTTATTTTTTCTTTGCTTTTTTGTTTCTTAAATTCCAAATGAGTGAAATCATATGGTACTTGTCCTCCTCTGACTTATTTCACTTAGCATTATACTTTCTAGCTCCCTTCATCCATGTTGTTGCAAATGGCAAGAGTTCGCTCTTTTTTATGGCTGAGTAATATTCCACTATACACACGCACCACATCTTTGTCCATTCATCAAACAGTGGACACTTGGGTTGCTTCCCTATCTTGCCTATTATACATGCTGCTACCATAAACATAGGGGTGCGTGTATACCTTTGAATTAGTGTTCTTATATTTCAGGGGTAAGTATCCAGGCGTGTGATCGCTGAACCGTAGGGTATTCTATTTTTAACTTCTTTTTAAAAATTGGTTTATTTTAGAGAGGAGGGGGAGGAGTAGAGGGGGAAAGAATATCAAGCAGATCCCACCAGCTCAGCATGGAGCCAAATGCAGGGCTCAATCTCACAACCCTGAAATTGTAACCTGAGCTGGAACCAAAAGCCAGGCGTTTGACTGAGCCACCCAGGCACCCTGTATTTTTAACTTTTTGAGGAACCTCCATACTCTTTTCCACAGTGGCTGAACTGGTTTTCATTCCCACCAACAGTGCAAGACGTTTCCCCTTTCTCCACATCCTTGCCAACACCTGTTGTTGTTTCTTGTGTTGTTGATTTTAGCCATTCTGACAGGTGTGAGGTGGGATCTCGCTGTAGTTTTGATTTGCATTTCCCTGATAAGTGATATTGGGCATCTTTTCATGGGTCTGTTGGCCATATGGATGTCTTCTTTGGAGAAATGTTTGTTCAAGTCTTCTGCCCATTTTCTCATTGGATTATTTGGGTTTTGGATGTTGAGTTCCGTAAGTTCTTTATGTATTTTGGATACTAACCCTTTACCTGATATGTCATCTGCAAATATCTTCTCCCATTCTGTAGGTTGCCTTTTTGTTTAGCTGACTATTCCCCTCACTGTGCAGAAGCTTTTTATTTTGATGTAGTCCCAACAGTTTATTTTGCCTTTTGTTTTCCCTACCTCAGGAGACATATCGAGAAAGAAGTTACTGTCTATGCTCTCTTCTAGGATTTTTATGGTTTCAGGTCTCACATTTAGGTCTTTAATTCATCTGAATTGATTTTTGTATACGGTGTAAGAAAGTGGTCCAGATTCATTCTCTTGCAGGTTGCTCTCAAATTTTCCCAAAACTGTTTGCTGAAGAGACTTTCCCCCTGCTTTATCAAAGATTACTTGGCCATATAATGGTGGGCTTATTTGGGGATTTTCTATTCTATGGCACTGATCTTTTTGTCTACTTTTGTATTAATACCATACTGTTTTGATTGTTACTGCTCTGTAATATAACTTGGAAGTCTGGAATTGTGATGCCTCCAGCTTTGCCTTTCTTTTTTAAGATTGTTTCAACTGTTAAGGAACTTCTGTGGTTCCATACAAATTTTAGGATTGTTTGTTCTAGATCTGTGAAAAATGCTGTTGGTATTTTGATAGAGACCCCGTTAAATATGTAGACTGCTTTAGGTAGTATAGACATTTTAACAGTATTTGCCCATCTAATCTTTGACCATAGAACTCTTTCCCATTTCTTTGTGTCATCTTCAATTTCTCTCACCAGTGTCATAATAGTTTTCAGAATATAGGTTTTTCATTTCTCTGGTTAGGTTTATTCCTAGGTATCTTATTTTTAGTGCAACTACAAACAGGACTGCTTTCTTCATTTCTCTACTATTTCATTATTCATGTATAGAAATGCAACAGATTTCTGTACACTGATACTGTATTCTCCAACTTTACTGAGTTATTTACCAGTTCTAGCAGTTTTTTGGTAGAGTTTTTCAGTTTGTTTCTTTTTAAGATTTTATTTATTTATTTGAGAGACTGACAGTGAGAGAGAGCAGGAGAGGGGAGAAGGTCAGAGGGAGAAGCAGATTCCCTGTGGATCTGGGGACTCGATCCCAGGACTCTGGGACCATGACCAGAGCTGAAGGCAGCCGCCCAACTAACTGAGCCTTTTTCAGGTTTTCTATATACAGTATCATGTCATCTGCAAATTGTCAAAGTTTTACTTCTTCTTTACCAATTTGGATTCCTTTTATTCTCTTTGTTGTCTGCTGTGGCTAGGGCTTCCAATACTATGTTTAACAACAGTGGTGAGAGTGGACACCCCTGTCTAGTCCCTGATCCTAGAGGAAAAGCTCTCAATTTTTTCCCCATTGAGGATGATGTTAGCTGTGGATTTTTCGTATATGGCCTTTATTATATTGAGGCATGTTCCCTCTAAACCTTTGTGAGGGTTTTTATCATGAAAAGATGTTGTGCTTTGTTGAATTTTTTTTTTTCATCTACTGAAATGATAATATGGCTCTTATCCTTTCCCTTATTGGTATGATCACATCGATTGATTTGAAAAAACTGAACCACCCTTGCAACCCAGGAATAAATCCCACCTGATCGTGATGAATAATTTACTTAATGTACTGTTGAATTTGGTTTGCTAGTACTTTGTTGGGAATTTTTGGTTTTGTGTTCATCAGGGATATTGGCCTGTAGTTCTCTTCTTTAGTGGTATCTTTGTCTGGTTTTGGTATCAGGGTAGTACCAGCCTCATAAAATGAATCTGGAAATTTTCCTTCCTATTTTTTTGGAATAGGTTGAGAAGACTATGTATCAACTCATCTTTAAATGAAGCCATCTCAGGGATGCCTGGGTGGCTCAGGCGGTTAAGTGTCTGCCTTCAGCTCAGGTCATAACCCCAGGGTCCTGGGATCGAGTCCCGTATCAGGCTTCCTGCTAAGCAGGGAGTCTGCTTCTCTGTCTGCCTCTGCTGATCCCCCTGCTTGTGTGCTCCCTCTCAAAGAAATAAATAAAATGTTTAAAATAATTTTTTTTTTTTAAAGATTTTATTTCTTTATTTGAGAGAGAGGCAGTGAGAGAGCATGAGCGAGGAGAAGGTCAGAGGGAGAAGCAGACTCCCCGCGGAGCCGGGAGCCCGATGCGGGACTCGATCCCAGGTCTCCGGGATCATGACCTGAGCCGAAGGCAGTCATCCAACCAACTGAGCCACCCAGACGTCCCTAAAATAAATTTTTTAAAAAGTAATAATAATAACAAATAAATGAAGCCATCTTGTCCTGAACTTTTGTTTCTTCGGAGTTTTTTGATTACCCTTTCTTTCTTTGCTGGTTATGGGTCTGTTCACGTTTTCTCCTTATTCCTGTTTCAGTTTTGATAGTTTATAGGTTTCTAGGAATTTATCCATTTCTTTCAGGTTGTTGGCCTATAGTTTTTCATAATATTCTCTCCAAATTGTTTGCATTTCTGTGCTGCTGTGGTTATTTTTTCCTCTCTCATTTAAGATTTTGTGTCCTTTTTTCTTGATAAATCTGGCTAGAGGTTTATCAATTTTATTATTTTCCCCCCCAAAGAAATAGCTTCTGGTTTCATTGATCTGTTCTATTGTTTTAGTTTCCGTATCATTTATATCTGCTGTAATCTTTATTATTTCCTTTGTTCTGCTGTTTTTAGGTTTTGTTGGTTTTTCTTGTTCTAGCTCCTTTAGGTGTAAGGTTAGATTGTTTATTAGAGACTTCTCTTGCTTCATTGGGTAGGCCTGTATTGCTATTTACTTCCCTCTTAGGACTGCTTTTGCTGCATCCCAAAGGTTTTAAATCTTTATGTTTTCATTTTCATTTGTTTCCATTTATCTTTTAATTTCTTCTTTGATTTCCTGGTGGACCCATTCCATTCATTATTTAGTAGCATATTATTTAACCTCCATGTATTTTTAGTCTTTCCATATTTTTTCTTGTGGTTGATTCCCAGTTTCATAAGGTTGTGGTCAGAAAAGATACATGGTATGACTTCAATCTTCTTCTTTTTGTTGAGGCCTGTTCTGTGGGCTAATATGTGATCTATTCTGGAGAATGTTCCATGTGTATTTGAAAAGAACATGTATTTTGCTGTTTTAGGATGGAACTAGTTCTGAATATATCTGTTAAATCCATCTGTTCCAGTGTCATTCAAAGCCATTGTTTCCTTGTTGCTTTTCTGTTTAGACGATCTGTCCACTGATATAAGTGGGAGTGTTAAAGTCCCCTACTATTACTGTATTATTACTAATTAGTTCCTTTGTGATTGTTATTAACTGTTTTATATATTTGGGTGGATAATTACAATTGTTATATCTTCTTTATGTTTACAGAAGCATTATTTATTAATTTTTAAAAAAATTTTAATAAACATATAATGTATTATTAGCCCCAGGGGTACAGGTCTGTGAATTGCCAGGTTTACACACTTCACAGCACTCACCATAGCACATACCCTCCCCAATGTCCATAACCCCACCACCCTCCCTACCCCCATCCCCCCAGCCACCCTCAGTTTGTTTTGTGACATTAAGAGTCTCTTATGGTTTGTCTCCCTCCTGATCCCATCTTGTTTCATTTATTCTTTTCCTACCCTCCAAACCCCCCATGTTGCATCTCCACTTCCTCATATCAGGGAGATCATATGATAGTTGTCTTTCTCTGACTGACTTATTTCACTAAGCCTAGTACCCTCTAGTTCTATCCACGTCGTCACAAATGGCAAGATTTCATTTCTTTTGATGGCTGCGTAGTATTCCACTGTATATATATACCACATCTTCTTTATCCATTCATCTGCTGATGGACATCTAGGTTCTTTCCATAGTTTGGGTATTGTGGACATTGCTGCTATAAACATTCGGGTGCATGTGCTCCTTCGGATTACTACATTTGTATTTTTAGGGTAAATACCCAGTAGTGCCATTGCTGGGTCATAAGGTAGCTCTATTTTCAACTTTTTGAGGAACCTCCATACTGTTTTCCAGAGTAGTTGCACCAGCTTGCATTCCCACCAACAGTGTAGGAGGGTTCCCCTTTCTCTGCATCCTTGCCAGCATCTGTCATTTCCTGACTTGTTCATTTTAGCCATTCTGAATTGTTATATCTTCTTGTTGGATTGTCCCCTTTAAGATTATATAGTATCCTTCTTTGTCTCTTGTTATACTCTTTGTGTTTTAAAGTCTACTTTGATATTAATACTCCAGCTTTCTTTTGACATCCATTGGCAGGATACATGATTCTACATCCCCTCACTTTCAATCTGCAGGTGTCTTTAAGTATAAAATGAGTCTTTTGGAGGCAGCATATAGATGGGTCTTTTTAAAAAAATCCATTCTGATACCCTATGACTTTTGACTGGAGCATTTAGTCCATTTACATTTAAATTAATTATAGTTACATATTTATTGCCATTTTATTACTTGTTTTGTGGTTGTATATGAAGATTTTCTCTGATCCTTTATTGTCTTTCTCTTTCATATTTTTGCCGATTTTCTGTAGTGATATATTTAGATTTCTTTCTCTTTATTTTTTGCGTATTTATTAGTAGTTTTTGATATATAGTTTTCATTAGGATTGTATATAGCCTCTTCTGCATATAGCAGTCTATATTCAGTTGATAGTTGTTTAAGTTTGAATACATTCTTTTCTCCTCCCTGTTTTAGGAATATATTTTATATTCTTTTTTTTCTTGAGTTGCTTGACTGATTTTTTTTTTACAGAAATACTCATTTTTCCAGCATTTGTGTTTCCTACCTTTATATAGTCACCTTTGGTCTCTCTTTTCTACTCAAAGGGTCCCCTTTAAAATTTCTTGCACAGCTGGTTTAGTGATCATGAACTCCTTTAGTTTTAGTTTTGTCTGTCTGGGAAACTGTTTCTCTTTCCTTCTATTCTGAATAACAGCCTTGCCGGATAGAGTATTCTTGGCCTCAGATTTTTCCCATTCAGCACTTTGAATATAGCATGCTACTCCCTTCTGGCTTGCCAAGTTTCTGTTGAAGAGTTTTCTGTTAGCCTTACAGGTTTTCCCTTGTAAGTGTCGTCGTTGTCTTCTTCTTCTTTTAAAGATTTTATTTATTTGAGATAGAGAGTGAGAGAGAACATGAGACAGGAGGTCAGAGGGAGAAGCAGACTCCCCGCAGAGCTGGGAGCCTGATGCAGGATTCAATCCCAGGGCTCCAGGATCATGACCTGAGCTGAAGGCAGTTGCTTAACCAACTGAGCCACCCAGGTGCCCAAGTTACTTCTTTTATCTTGCTGCTGTTAAGATTTCTTTTTATCACTTTATTTTGCAAATTACAATAGGTTTTGGTGTAGGTCTACTTTTGTTGATTTTTTAAAGGTTGTTTTTTTTGTTTTTGTTTTTTTGACACAGAGAGAGAGATCACAAGTAGGCAGAGTAGCAGGCAGAGAGAGAGGGGGAAGCAGGCTCACCGCCAAGCAGAGAGCCCGACGTGGGGCTCGATTCCACGACCCTGAGATCATGACCCAAGCCAAAGGCAGAGGCTTTAACCCACTGAGCCACTCAAGGGCCCCTGCTTTTGTTGAATTTAAAAAAAAAAAAGATTTATTTATTTTAGAGAGAGAGGAGAGCAAGCAGGCAGGGGGGAGGGACACAGGGAAAAGGAGAGAGAGAATCTCAAGCAGATTGCACACTGAGTGCAGGGCCAGCTACAGGGCTTGATCTCATGGCCCTGAGATCATAACCTGAGCCAAAACCAAGAGTCAGACACTTAACTGACCGCCACCTAGGGGCCCCTGCTTTTGATTTTGATGGAGTTCTCAGTGCCTCTTGGAGCTGGATATCTGTTTCCTTCCCCAGATTAAGGAAGTTTTTAGCTATTATTTCTTCAAATAAATTTTCTGCCCCCTTTTCTCTCTCTTCTTCTGAGACTCCTATAATACAAATGTTACTACATTTGATGGAGTCCCTGAGTTCCCTCAGTCTATTCTCATTTTGCGTAATTCTCTCTTTTGTTCAGCTTGAACACTTTCCATTTCTCCGTTTTCCAGGTCACTAATTCCTCTGTTTCTTCCATCCCACTGCTCATTCCATCAAGCATGTTTCTCATTTCATTTCTTGAGCCCTTCATCTCTGCTCCGTTATTCCTTATCACTGCATTAAGCATCTCCCTCACGTCTTCCACTCTTCTCAAGTCCAGTGAGTCTCCTTATGATCACTGCTTTAAATTCTCTATCAGGCAAGTTACTTGTACTATTTTGCTTAGATCTCTGGCTGTGCCTTGTCCTGTTCTTTCATTTGGGATTAATTTCTGTCTCCTCATTTTGTCTGCCTCTCTGTGTCTGTCTCTGTGAGTGAAGAAAACTGCGTCTTCTCTCTTAGTGATGTTATGCAGAGGAGATCCTGGAGTCCCTGTGGTGCGCGTCCCCTGTTCCCCAGAACCTGGCACTTCAAGACAGCATCCTATGTGTGTGTTGCTTAGGTCCTGTTGTCATATCTGAGTCACTTTTCCTTCCAGTGTGGTCATTGGCACCGATTCTCTGCTTGCTGTGGGCTATGCTCCCTGTGGTGTTCGTGGGACGCATGCAGATCCGCTCTGAAAGGACATACCCACTTGGGAACTTGGGAGCAGAGTGGTGGTGTTAGAAAAATTTGTGTTGGGCCTCTAGTCCAATGTTGGATCTTTTGAAGTGCACTGTGGCTGAAAGGCTGCATGGCTGGGGTCATGAGGCTGGGCAAAATGTGCAATGGTAGCTGGGTGTTAACTGGGCCCAGTGAGTAATTATGTGGCTGGCTGCATGCAGCTGGGTACGGTGTGGTGGCTGGATGCTACGCAAGGAGACAGTTGTGCACCCAGTGACTGGGCAGGGCATGCACACAGCTTTAATAAAATTTGCCCTGAATGCTGGGCGGAGGCTACAAATGTTTGTGCAGCTCTGCCTTCCACAGGTGGCTCTGTATTTATATTGAGGGATGGAGGTGGAAAATAGCGCCTGGCAGTTCCCTCATTTTCAGAGAAGTCCCCTAACATGCTCCAAAATCAGTATGAACAGATCTGTTACCCATTGGTCCCCAACACTGTGTAAACTGCTATTTTTATGTTGCCTCTCTGCTCAGGCTGCTGTCTCTTTAAGGGTAGCAACCCAGCCATCACTCTCCCTCCAGGCTCGCCCAGTACTGAGTCAGCTGACCTCGAAAGCTCCAGGTTCTAATTCCCACTTATTTTACAGACTCATGGAATTCAGCCCCTCTCGTTCTTAAAGCCAAATGTTTGGGGATTAGTGTTCCCGTGGGAGCTCCCTGGTACAACAGCTCATTTCTCTGCCCTCTCCATGCACACAACTCCCTCCCTCCTGTGGGCAGCCTCCCTCCACTTTTCTGACCTTCCTCACTTGTCAGATGCAACTTCTTCTCTGTATTAGTTGTGAAGTTCATTCTGCCCGTCTCTGGATCCCTCTCTGGTTTATTGACTTGGATATGGATGGTATCTGTTTGTACCTGTAGGCCGGGTGAGCTCACATTCCTCCTGGCTCTGCCATCTTCCCAAGCTCCAGAAATCACAATCTTAATTCTAATGACACGCTTTCTCATACTGTTTGAATTTTCTTACCTCTGTCTATATATGTTTTTATAAATATCAACGTGAGTTGACTATAGTCCACTTTGTTTTCTTCATTGTATTATTAGCAATACCTCGGTTCTCCAGATAGTAGTTCTCAAAAAAAAAAAAAAAGTTTTAAGTGCACAGATATATGGGATTTTTTTTAAAATTTTTTAAAAAATTTATTTATTTGTCAGAGAGAGAGGGAGGAGAGAGAGCGAGCACAGGCAGACAGAGTGGCAGGCAGAGGCAGAGGGAGAAGCAGGCTCCCCGCCGAGCAAGGAGCCTGATGTGGGACTCGATCCCAGGACGCTGGGATCATGACCTGAGCCGAAGGCAGCTGCTTAAGCAACTGAGCCACCCAGGCGTCCCTATATGGGATTATTGATGGACTACTATCCAGTTGTGAAAATGTATGTAAATTGTTATATATTAAACAAATAAAGCAATTATAAAGCAGTACATAACTATAAACATAAATTAATAGTTTGCAGACACAGGAATAATGGAAATTAAATATAAGAAATGGTTTTCTTTTGATCATCCCTATTTTCCACATATCAATGCAATTAAAAGTAAAAGAGAAATAAGCAAGGGGCGCCTGGGTGGCTCAGTTGGTTAGGTCACTGCCTTCAGCTCAGGTCATGATTCTGGAGTCCCAGAATCGAGTCCCACATCGGGCTCCCAGCTCTGCGGGGATTCTGCTTCTCCCTTGGACCTTCTCCCCTCTCATCTCTCTCTCAAATAAATAAATAAAATCTTAAAAAAAAAAAGAGAGAGAGAGAGAGAGAGAGAAATAAGCAAAAGAAGTAAAACTGTCCTAACTTGCAGGCATTTAGAAAAATCCAGAGCTAACAGGGCTCAGTCAATTAAGCATCTATCTGCCTTTGGCTCAGGTCATGATCTCAGGATCCTGGGATCCAGTCCTGTGTTGGGCTCCCTGCTCAGCAGGGAGTCTCCTTCTCCCTCTCATTTGCCCTCTGTGCTCGCTCACTCTCTCTCAAATAAAGTAAAAAAAAAAAAAAAGAATCAGGAGCTATTTTTTCCCATGCATTCTATCTTACTCAAAAGAGCCTGACCTCTCTCAGGGCTTCCCTTTACAAAGTTGCAAGGAGAAATCATTCACATGGCTGGTATGTTTGACAAGGGTGGAAGGAAGTTCTGGAGTGGTAAATAAACTCAAATCTCTCCAAGCATCTGCAAAGATAGCAATATTACTTTTCTATCAGTCTTTTTTTTTTTTTTACGATTTTACTTATTTGACAGACAGAGATCACAAGTAGGCAGAGAAGCAGGCAGAGAGAGAAGGAAGCAGGCTCCCTGCTGAGCCGAGAGCCTGATGCGGGGCTCGATCCCAGGACCCCGGGATCATGACCTGAGCCGAAGGCAGAGGCTTAACCCACTGAGCCACCCAGACGTTCCTCTATCAGTCTTTTCATATGGTACATGGGCACACGAGAATTCCACAACCCTTTTTAAAAGAAGCAGAAACTTTCACCAATGTTGTGTGAGAGTAGAAAGAGCTTTCTAATTTAGGAAACAAGATGGCTGAATTCATGCCTGGGTTCTAAACTAGCTATGTGACCTTGGGGCAGGTAACTTATTCACGGAGTTTTAGGTAACTCACCTGAAACAGGGTTCATTCCCATCAATTTTTATCATTCCAATTTTTAATATATGTGCTGCCAAAGCTTTCAATCACACTGGAATCCAATGAGGATTCAGATACTGGCATTTGTTTAAAAAAAAAAAACAAAAAAAGATCTGGGTTTTCTAAGGCCAGGGGAGCCCCTGCATGGATGTTATCACCCGCTTCTCAGTATAAGCAACTTTGCATCTTTGTGTTTAACCTTAATAATTCACTATCGGATCAGGTGAGGTCCAAATGGTCTCCTGGCCTTTACTTTCATTCTGGAGGCTTCAGTTCCACAGAATGACCTCCTTTACATTAAATCCCCGCACCACTGAATATCCACATGAGGAAGAGTCCAGTACAGAAAACACCAGAAATCGCAAATGTACATTTTAAAACACTGTATCCAGGCTCCCCAGGCCTCCCGACCCAGCCAACCTCACCGATGGTGGTCTCACAGAACTTCTCTGAAGCCACCTCACTGGCAATGTTGGCTCCCATGAGCACGCTGACGTCAATGCCCATCTTCTCCCGGATGATGTCGGAAATGAGCTTCAGCCCCTCAGGACCCTCGTCTATGCCCTGTAGGGATATTGACAAGTTAGAGGAAAACAAACCAGTAGAAAGAGACATGACACGGTCGCTCTGCTACTAATGCAGATCCAGGCATCCAGTGGGATACACAACTTGAAAAATAGCTCTTCCAAGGGTAACATACATACTGTGTCTGTGTAGCAACAAAAGGGAGAAGAAAATGAACACGTGACCACCCAGAACACGGCCTGTACCACGAAGTCCCGTGTGTTCCTCCCCTAGTCCGTACTCCTTCTCACCACTGGTCGCCACCCCCACCAGGGTGAACCGCTACCCAAGGCTGTACGCACTGTTCCCTTCTCTTCTTGACCGTTTTGCCACATAAGGCTATATTCCTAATAATCTGTTACACCACAATGCCTGCTTCTGAAAGCCCGTAAGTACAACTGTACCATTCACCCATGAGGTACCACTTGGTGCTCCACTATCCTTTTAGAGACTCACCTATGTGGCTGCATGAATGTTCTGGTGTGTTCCTATTTACCACCATGTAGTATTCCAAAAAAGAAGTCCACTATTTATTCATCCATTTTATGTATAACTGACGTGTGAGTTGTTCAAGTCTGCTTCCATAAATATTCATCTGTGAACCGCTTGAGAGAACAAAGTCTCTCCACGGGGTTCTTAACCTTTTTTATGATGTGGCCTTCACCTCTGGCAGTCTGGTGAAGTCTTATGGACTCACTCTGAGAATTTCATATGCATAAAGCAAAATGCATGAGATGACCCAGGAAGCCAATTATACTGAAACACAGTTATCAAAATGAAATCACACCAATCTATGACAAGTCATAAAATGTGCTGTTTTATTAATGCAATTAGAAAAAGAGGATTTGGCAGGTTTAACAATGACCACAATGTCAAGGTCATGATCAGCGTAAATGCTACCTTGAGATACCTGGAGGCGTTATAAAGTGGAAGGAAGACACCTGGGATTTCTGTTGACAACAGAGCCATAGGTCCTGCTAATGTTATTGTTATTGCAAGTCTGGCCTGTGGCTGGCATTTGAAAATGCTCATTTCAGTTAGAAGTTGAAACGAACAAAAATGTAATTTTTCTCCCCCACACTTAAGCCAGGAACTTCCTGAATTCTGTCTAGGGACACATGGGGGTGGTCTATGAACTTCTGGTTAAAAACTCCCTTTCGGGAGTGTATGCAGGAGTGGAAACGAACAAGGATGCATTTCCCGGCAACACAAACCAACGGTGATTTCCCGGACACAGGCTGAGACCCGTGTCCTGGACAGGTTCTCTCTGACAGCGAGGCTCACCCGGAGAAGCCCATCCTCACATCGCTGCCAAGGCTAAAACCCGCTGTGATAGAAAGCAGCCCTCGCCTGAAGTTGAGCTCAGGGAAGCTCCTGGGATGTGTCATTGATCACCCTCTAGGAATCTTTAAAAAAAAAAAAAAAAAACAGAAAACAAAAAAGTGCCATAGCCTCCCTTTCAGCTCCTACTACCAACAAATGGGAGTGAGAGAAAATAAAATTGCCCCGTAACTGAAGTCCAGCAATGCTTTTTCTGCCTGGGGTCAGCGGCCAGTTACCTTGATGAGGGTGATGCCCAGCGCTTCCTTGGGCACCCTCCCGGTGATCTCGTCACAGACTCTGTGAATGAACTGGTGGGGAATGACAAACACTAGCAGATCTGCGTCCTGCACGGCCTCGCTGAGGTTTGGGACGGCGACCTGCATGAGGAGAAGAGGAAACGGTTACTCCTATGCCCAAATATGCCTCCCTGGATGTTTCAATCACTGACCATTTATCAGATGCCTCCTGTGTGCAGAGCACTGGGTGGAGGGACAGGAAAGGCAAGTGTGCTGGGTGCTTAGCCTGCCCCTTCAGGACACATCTGAAGCTAGGAGGGTCCTGTCTCTGTTGCTTCCCAGCTGGGCAAGTGATTTAGCTTCTCCATGCCTCAGTTTCCCTACTTGGAAAAAGGAATCATAATACTGTGAGCGTTGTTCTGTGCTGCTCTCCCAAACCCCCAATCCACTTTCTGCCCTTCTCTTCCCTGCTGTGTTCCCCAGAGAGCTGCTTTTCTGGATTGTTTTCCCTGGGGGCCCTTGCTCTCTAAGGCCTACCAGTTGGACTCAGCCGAAGTGGGACACTGCTGGGAGATCCGGGGTGGGAGGGGAGACAGGTCAGGGTATTTATCACCCTCTCGGGGTCATTCTGGCCCAGGCTCACAGGGGTGCTGGCTCGGCTTCCTTCTACGGTTATAACCTCCTGACAGGCAGCCTCTCTTCTAGGTCTCTCAGCTCTGGTCAGGCTGCTTTGGTGACACTGGTCTGTCCCCTTGCCCTTTCAGGGTGGTTATGATTTCCTGCTGTCGCTAAACTCTGGGCACTCCAGGAAGTCCTTCTGGCTCCCACCGCTCTGCCCACACCTGTCAACAGCCACATGCTAAACTCTGCTGGGCAGCGCACTGGGAGAGCACTCTCATGAGTAGTAAGTGATACAGATCGCGTTTCGCACCTGGTATGCCCTTAATACGTCAGCGCTTATGGCAGTTTCTTTCCCTCCGATAAATATGAAAATGGGTTTTAGAATTTAGCACGGGCAGAGAAATGCACACACATTGGCAGGCAGAGGTGGACGGGGGGGCACGTGGTCTCTCGCAGAGACTGTTTATTGTTGTCCAATGTCCGTTCTCCCCTTCCTCCTTAGCATGAGAAGCCCCAGGGTGGGGCTAGGCTCATAAACGCTACGTTCCTCAGCCCCCCCTTGCAGCTAGGTGACCCAAGTGACTGAGTTCTGACCAGCAGGGCGTCCACGGAAGTGCTGTGTGTGACTTCCGGGAAATGCCTTCTGAGGCCTTTCTTCTTCCTTTTGCCAGAGGAAATGTGAAGAATGTCTGGAGTTCAGACAGTCATCTTGGACTATGAGGGGGGAACCAAATGCTGAGATGACAGAACAGTAGGATAAAAAGAGTCCCTGACACCATTAACACATTAATACCATAAACGTCTTTTACAGGAGAGAAGAAAAAGCAAACATTTAGGTCACTGCTATGACAGATTTTCTGTCATATATATCTGAACCGAACTCTAACTGAGCTCCTTTGAAAGCCTTCCTGGTTCCCCAAATGAAGGGACTGGAGGGAGATTCTTTCCTGAGGAGGCTCTGCTATGTGCCACAAGAACATCTTTCAGGATGGCTCAGCCTCCTAGGAAAGCTAGTTTGGGCATTTGATGGAGACTGCCCACTCCTCACCAAAATTCCTTCTCACCTTCTTCTATAATCACAGAGCTGAAGGCCAGTCACTGGTCATCTGATAGGGACCACATTTCCTAGCAGCCCCTGCAGTGACACAGGCCATGGACCAAGTTCTCATCAACACAGCGTGAGTCACGGCCCAGAACCCCGAAAACAGACAGCTGCTTCCTCTACACTTTCTCTCCCCACTTTGTTGTTGAAACCCATGACAACGCAGACCTAAAAGATGACGTAGGACACGAGGAAGATCGATGGGACAGCAGGACACGAGGAAGAATGATGGGACCAAGAGTAACAGTGTGAAGCAAGGCCCTAGACCACTATTATGTGAGAGGGAATGAAATCCTTTTGTTAAGTCAAGCAATTATTATGTCTCTCCTTTTATCTTAGTCTATTCTCTTAACTAATACATGTGCTAATAAGCATTACTCCCTCAAAGAATCCCCCAGGGAAATCTATCTGGAATTATTTCATCCCCTTATCCCTTTGGTTGGTATGGAAGACTTCCATAATTTACCACCCAGCCTGGATTCTCCCTTCTGGCAAAAGTGCCCCGAAATTTCATTTAAGAAATTACTGCTTCCCCATTTTAACCATGCAATCTGCGTGGAGTTAGGCCCTCCCCTACTCCAAGGATGGTCTTTCCATCCAAGCCAGTAGGCACATAAAACAATGAGAGCCAAGAAGATGTTTCCTTCCTTACTCTTCTCCAACAGCTACTGGGTCTTTCCTTGAACAGGATGGGATGACACTGTGAGTTCTGGAACAGCTGCAACCCTTTTACAAATATGAGGGGGAGAACCTAGTCCGGTCAAGGGGCTCCCTTGTGAAATGAAGCCAACTTTGTGGAAGGCAGAGCAGAGAAACCGAGGAAAACACAGGGCCTCGTGAACCTCATTTAAGTCATTAGTTCAGGCTGTGCCTGAACCCAGCTCTACCTGGATTTTTAGTCATATGAACCAAATCATCCCTTATCTTAGCTTAAGTTGGTTTGAATGGAAGCATCGTCATTCCCCATACAGCAGATCATAACCCAGAGTTTACTGGCACTTCTCTTAGTCACATTCCCCAGAGCAGGGGAGAAGCTGTCTTTCTCTTCAGAGGGGCTTCTCTGGATTAGTAATCTAGGCTGAGTCACCAAAATCTACCTGCCTATTAGTTCCCTGGCATTTGGAGATTCTACATCCCCCAGAAGAGCAATTTCTTATCCTATTCCATTAGCCTCCTGACTCCAATCCCCAGCTGCTTTGTCCTTTACTAGCAAAGCCCTCTATGCTCTTAGGGTATCTGCCTGTGGTCCCATCCAATCCCCTCCCAGCCTTTGGAAAAACTGACCCTCACTCCACCATGGGCAACTAGCCCTACTTAGGTGGGGATCTCTGCTCTGTACACTCTGACACAGAGCTGGATGGCCTGAATTTTAGTTAAAGTATTTTTTCTTCTCTAGACCTCTTGTTCCTTTTCCTTCCCATCCATCTCCATCCATCCCCAACACGCACGCACACACGCAGGTATCTCCCTTTCCGCCCTTTCGGGACATTTCCCAACATGGTGAAATAGGAAAGACACCAGAACTGAAGAGCAAATATGGAAAAGATGTATGTTTGAGTCCCGTATCTGCAAATGACCAGCTGTGTGACCTTGGACAAAAGACGTATCTTCACTGACCTCACTCACCCCATGTACGGAGGGGTATAAAAGTCACTTTTCCTACCCAGCTACGTCACAGAGCACTTTCAGATTAAGTAATATGCATGAGAGTGCTTCAAAATGATACAAAACAAATGAAAGAGATCATACATCAGAAAAATCTACTTGCTTTCTATAACTTCTTACCATTTAAGGAGTCTGCCCATCCCTGTGTCCCATTTTTTAAAAAAACACACAAGGAAGCTGCCCTCTGGTCTCGATTTCCTCCTGTCCCTTCCATTTCCTTCTTCAACAAATCAAAGAACCTGCCCTTGGTTGGGAACGTGACGGCTCTCCAAGATGGGATGAGTGGGGGCTCACGGTACAGACAGATGTCCTTCCACTCCATTGGTGGAGTGCTGAGGGTTTAACTCACAGAACCAAGTGCGATGCGAGCTGCATTTCCACTGCGCGCATGGTCCATTCACAGAACACTATTTCTCTCACATAGTATCAACCGAGCTCTCCACAGCTAAGCCAGTAACTGGATACCCTGTTTCAGAATAGAATCTTTAGCTAAGTCTTTGCCTATCTTTTACTCTGAACAAAACCAAGACACTGTTTTACAAATGCTGACCTATTTCACACACTTCCTGTCAAAATCTTTCTGAGGGTGTCCACCATGAAAGAACCTGAAATACGCTCGGAAAGACAACTGAGAACAAAAGGGCTTGCCTTTCATAGGCAAGGACAATAAATAATGGAGTCAGAACCAAGGCATCATGGTTGGTCCTCTTCATGTTCAGACTTCCAGGACTCCAGGGCTCTTGGTCCATGTTTTTTAATACATATGTGTGTATATACATATACACACACACACACACACACACACACACACACAGGAAATAATTTAGGGACGCCTGGGTGGCTCGGTTGGTTAAGCGGCTGCCTTCGGCTCAGGTCATGATCCCAGCGTCCTGGGATCGAGTCCCACATCGGGCTCCTTGCTCGGCAGGGAGCCTGCTTCTCCCTCTGCCTCTGCCTGCCACTCTGTCTGCCTGTGCGCGCTCTCTCTCTCTCTGACAAATAAATAAATAAAATCTTTAAAAAAAAAAAAAGAAAATAATTTAAAACAGAGCTGGAAAATCTATGTGGAGAAGCCTAAAGGTTCTTTCCCATCCCCCCAGCTCAGGTTATCACTGGAGACTATCCGCACACCTTGGCCTTGCTCTATCACCAGTTAGCTAACTGGACACCCACAGGCCACTCGCCTACATTTTCCAGGGAATTAGTATTTAGATGAAAGACAATGGCATGTGAGGAACACACACAGCAAAGCAGAGGCTGAAAAATATTATGGCGCCCTCCTGGTCTTCTGATCTCAATATCGGCCAAGAGCATAGGTGAAATGTATATCCTCTGGCTCCATATTCAGAAAAACGATCCTCAGGCACAGACCACCTTATCTGATGAGTCCTCTGTAAACATGCCAGCAGTGGGGTTGCTGCGAGAGAAATACAGCTGTTCGCCACCCCGAGCCCCCGAGACTACACCAGTAATACAGACTGATGAGGCAGATCAGTGAGCCCAAAGTGTGGTTCCTGAACAAAAGCATCACCATCACCCAGGGAACCTGTTAACGATGCCAATGTACGGGCCTCATCTGAGACCCGGTGAGTGAGAAACCCTCGGGTGGACACAGCAATCCCTGTTAATCCCTGTTAAGCAATTCCGAGGAACATTTACATTGGAGAAGCAACGACGAAAAAGACTCCTCTAACAAAACCCAGAAAGCCATACCCAGGGAGGAAGGCGTTAACAGAGACTCCTACTGACCTGATATTCTCAATCTGAGAAAGGCTGCAGCCAAAATTAATAGCTGTTATCACAACCCTAGTACCCAAAAGTAGGGGCCATTTTTTTTTGTTTTGGCCTAACCTTATGTCACATAGGATATCACTTAAAGCACAGAAATGAAACTCTTCACCCTGCTTTGTTCTTCCTCACCATGCTCACTGTCCCTGCCACTCCTTCAGACCCCCCAAAATCCAGTCACTATTCTAGGTGTGGAGGAACATCAGCCAACGCAGGCCTATGCAAGAAACCAAATCCAAAGAGTTAGTAAGAAAGGAAAATATACAAATTCTATTTCAAACTTAGGAGCTTTCATGCTTCAAAGGATAACATCAAGAAAGCGAAAACCTGAAGAAAAGCAGAAAACACTTCTGAATTCTTTATCTGGGAAATGGACTTGTATCTAATACATATTAAGAATTCTTTTTTTTTTTTTTTAAGATTCTTATTTATTTGACAGATAGAGATCACAAGTCGGCAGAGAGGCAGGCAGGGTCGGGGGGAGGGGGGGAGCAGGCTCCCCGCTGAGCAGAGAGCCTGATGCAGGGCTCGATCCCATGACCCTGGAATCATGACCTGAGCAGAGGCTTTAACCCACTGAGCCACCCAGGCGCCCCTATATTAAAAATTCTAGGGGTACCTGGCTGGCTCAGTAGGAATAGTATATGACTCTTATCTCGGGGTCATGGGTTCAAGCCCTATGCTGAGTGTAGAGATTACTTAAAAATAAAATTTTTGAAAAAGAAAAAAGGAATTCTTATCACTCATTAATGAAAAGACAACCCAATTTTTTAAATGGACAAATACTGTGAATACACATTTCTCTGAGGAAGATATACAAAGGTCCAATGAGCACATGAAAAGATGCTCAACATCATTAGCCATGAGGCACATGAAAATTAAAATCACAATCAAATACTACTTCCTACCCACTAGGATGGGTAGATCAAAAAGCTGGATAATGGGACGCCTGGATGGCTCAGTTGGTTAAGCAGCTGCCTTCGGCTCAGGTCATGATCCCAGCGTCCTGGGATCGAGTCCCACATCGGGCTCCTTGTTCGGCAGGGAGCCTGCTTCTCCCTCTCCCTCTGCCTGCCACTTTGTCTGCCTGTGCTCGCTCTCTCTCCCTCTCTCTCTGACAAATAAATAAATAAAATCTTTAAAAAAAAATAAAAATAAAAAATTTTTAAAAAGCTGAATAATGACAAAGGTGTTTGTAAGGATATGGAGCATGCTGGAACCCCCACACACTGCTAGGGCAGGCTGTACAATGGTGCAGTCGCTTTGGAAAACACCCTGGCAGTTCCTAGAAGAGTTCAACAGTTATCATATGATCCAGCAATTGGTACTCCCAGGTACCTGCTCAAAAGAACTGAAAACACGTTTGCACAAAACACTATACAAGTGCTCATGGCTGTATTAATCCCAAGAGCCGAAAAGTGCAAACCACCCAAATGTCCATCAACGGACAAGGGGATAAAATACAGTGTGGTACATCCGTAAAACAGAATCTTACTCAGCCGTGGAAGGGAATGCAGTACTGACACAGGCTACAACACGGAGGAACCTTGAAGCACGATTCTAAATCAAAGAAGCCAGACACAGAAAACTATTGGACGGTGCAATTTATATGAAATGTCTGGAACAGGCAAGTCTCTCGAAATAGAAAGAGACACCTACATGGGGTAGGGTTTCTTTCTGGGCTGATGAAAATACTCTAAAATTGATGGTGGTGATGTTTACACAACTCTGAATATACTCAAAACTACTGACCTGTACACTTGAATGGGCGAATTGTATGATCTGTGAATTGTACCTCAGTAAAGTTGTTTTTAAAAAGGTACAGCTAAGGCTTAGAAAGCAAGATGAGAAGCAATGACAACAGTACTTCAGAGAAGATGCTGTCATTATAAATCCTGGTGCCAGAGGGCAAAGGGGCGCTCTACCTGGATGAGACCGTGGACAGGATCCACAATTTTATATCCGACAGTGGCAAGAAACGGGAAGTGTTCTTTCCACTCAGTTTCAGAAAAAACTGCAAACCCAGACTGTCCCAGCTTTTAGCCAACAGGTGATGACAGAGTGACGTCACTGTTACAAGAGGTTGGGGGGGAGGGTCATGTGATGAGGATGGGCCTGAAGGTCAGTCGGAAACAGTGTGGAGACCCCCAATCTCACGTCAGCACGTCGACTGACAGACCTCACAATTAACAATCCTATGGGGCTGGAAATGCAACATCTCTCTCAGGACAGTAAGGGTCTTATCTAACACTAGTTGATTTTTTTAAAGGATCAAATGAGATAGCTGAAAAACTGAAATAAACATATAAAACAAAACAAAAAAGGGGTGCCTGGGTGGCTCAGTGGGTTAAAGCCTCTGCCTTCGGCTCAGGTCATGATCCCAGGGTCCTGGGATCGAGCCCTGCATCCGGCTCTCTGCTCAGCGGGGAACCTGCTTCCTCCCCTCTCTCTCTGCCTACTTGTGATCTCTGTCTGTCAAATAAATAAATAAAATCTTAAAAAAAAACCCACCCAACTTAAAAAAAAAAAAATGCTTCACAGCAAACCAAATGTATGTGGAACTCCTCACAAAATGCCTAAGGGTAATACAGCATGAGGAACAACCCGTCCGTCTGACCCAGGCACTGACTCCCAGGGCATCCCTGGCCACTACACTTCACCATCACTCCACTTTATTATGCAACATTTTTAAGTGCCATTCGAAACTATAGAAAGTATAGAGGGAAAAAACCACCTATGTACCTTCCACCAGGCTTAAGAAATAGAACTTTCTAACGCCCTGGGTGTCTCTGGCCAAGCACTGGCAAGCAGTGGAGCAACGTGACCCCTCAGACGAGCCGGCGGAGCGGAGACCGATAGGACCACTTTGGAAACCAGTGGTATGACGTAGTGACACAACGGCTGTGCGCTCCCAGTGACTCTGCGATTTCACCCCCTGGGAACATGGTCCACGATGGCAACAGCTGGAAACCGCACAAATGTCCACTCCAGAGAATGGACACATTCACTTTCGTGAACCTACCAGGCTTCAGGCATCAACAGGGTCCTGGGAGTAGATGGTTCCTCCTTTTTCCTCCTCCTTCTGCCCACATCCACAGACAGGGGGCTGGGGGCGGAATCCGTCAGTGTGGGGACTGGGCTCTGAGTGGCAATGGCTGTTGGCTCCTCTAGGTCAATTCTTTCCCTGCCTCCTTCCCTCCTGGATTCCTTGCTCCCGGTACAAGCTTCAGCTTCACAGAACCACTTGGAAGGTTCCCCTCCCCTCACACGCCTTGAGCACTGCACCAGGAGCCATGGAAGAACCAAAAACCAGAAAGTCAGGTTCACGCTCTCAGGGCAGGTGGGGCCGAACCCGTAGGTACATAAGGGACTGGCACAAAGCAGAGTGGAAGGAACGTATTAACAAAGCATGTGGTTTATGGAAGGGAAGCAGCCATCGATTCCAACAACAACGAGAAGTGAAACGCAGGAATTTCCTACTCCAAGCATGGGTCAGAGATGACCCCAGAAGCCTCCCACTGCAGTGGGAATAGCCACTCCCTTTGTTCTTCCCCTCGGATATTTGGACAACTCAACTACTAAGCTCAGAACCACAGGGATCCTTTCTCTCCCCACCAACAACGCCGAGAATGACTGTGCAGAAATGCTGCCTGACCCGCAGTGCAGGGACACAAGAGGAGAAAGTGATCATTGTCTAGGAGACTATGGATTCATGGGATCAGTCTACCAGGAATCAAATTCAAAGCCCAGCCTCTAGCTATGTGACCCTGCGCCAAATCCATTAACTTCTCTTGAGCATCCTTCCCTACATCCTTCCTAAGCATCCTTCCCTACAAAATCAGAACCACCCTCGTAACAGGAAAACCAGTAGTATCAACCTAAGAGGGTTACCGAGAGCATTACACGAGACATGATATGCGAGCTACTTGGCCACAGTGTTTGACACTAATGAACACCGTAACCAAAAACCAAACAGCAACCTCCAGCAAGCAAGGTCTCTGCAAATCCGGACTTCCTGGTGTTCGTCAGGTTACAAATCCATCTCTCCTGCTGGCCTCCTTGAAGGAAGCGACGTCATCCTATTCCTCTTCCTGCTTCTAGCAACACTGTGCTTTGCATGCACTGTACATGCTCACGAAGGGCGATGAGAGAATATATGCAGAGACGACTATTTCATGAACAAAGAAGATGAGCTTGTCTGGTTAACCAGGGCATCAGGCAGAGAATCAGACCACAATGGTCTGGTCTTCAGACTATTACAGAAAGCCAGCCAGGGGTGAAATCTGGCTACAGAAGTTCAAATTCCACTGAGACAAACAGCATATGGTCACTCTTGTTCTTCTTGCCCATTTCTCCCCCGACCCACCTCCCACAAGTCACGGGAATGAGGTCAGGCAATTACCTGTACTTTTCCCGCTCAGACCTAATAAGTGTAAATTTTAAACTGTCAGTCTTCCGACCTTCTATTCTCTCCAAACTCCTTCTGTAATTTAGGCCCTGACCCTCATTTTAATCACAGACCAGTGCATCAGCTGTCCTCATGTGCAGACCAAAGTCCATGCACTTAGAAAGGGACGATCAGAACTGGGGGCTCTCAAGCAGCTGAAGGCAAGGTTGTGAGTTCCAGCTCTGATGGGACCGGCACCTTGAATGCCAAGAAAGTTGCATGCTGTGGGCCGAATTGTGTGCCACGTCCCCCCACTCCAAATTCATAAGCTGATATCCTAACCCTAGTACCTTGGAAAAGGTTGGCAGGGTCTTTACAGAGGTAATTACATAAAAATGAGGACATTAGGGTGGGCCCTAATTCAACAGGGATCCTGTCCTTGTAAGAGCAGACTGGGGCACCTGCGTGGCTCGGACGGTTAAGCATCTGCCTTCAGCACAGGTCATCATTTCTGTGTAATGGGATCGAGCCCCGAGTCTGGCTCCCTGCTCAGTGGGAGTCTGCATCTCCCTCTGCCCTTCCCCCAGCTCCTATATGCGCGGTCTCTCTCAAACGAATAAATCTATGTACATATATATATTTAAAAAAAGGAAGAGGAGGACACACAGAAGAAAGACACAGGAGTGTGAGGACACAGGAAGAAGACGACCACCTACAAGAGAGAGCCTCAGAAGAAACCAAACCTGTTGACTCCCTCGTCTTGGACGTGAAGCTTCCAGAACTGTGAGAAAACAAACCTCTGTTGTTTACGCCACCTATTCTATCATACTTTGTTATGGCAGCCCTAGCAAAATAATACAAAGCCCATTTTCAGAGTCAGGAAAACCAAAACCAACCAAGCAAACTAGTTAGTAGCAGAAAGGGACAAAGGAAGAGGGAAGTAGCTTTCCCATTTCCCCAAGCCCCATGTGCTAACTCAGCCAAGCGTTAACTTTCAGAATTAGAAGTACTTTCCATCCCAAAGTCTTACCACATTTTCTGGCAGCTTGTGTCCAGGGAGATATTTTACATTTTCATGGTCATTATTTATGATGTCTGTCAGTTTTCTGCCATTAACTGTTTCTTCAAAGACCCACATCTTAACGGTGGAAGCAAACTTCTTAAGTTTCTTGACATTATTACCAATTATTTTTGCAACAGCTGAACCCCTACGAAACAAACAATAGAGAAAAATAAATTAAACTCACTTGGGCAGAAGAGAAAAGCATTGGACTCCCAGAAGAGACACGTGCTGATTCTGATTCAAGCACTGGGCTTGTAATTCAGATGGGACCTCGTATCAGCCACAGGCCATTTGAAAGCTTAGTTGTTTTCACCTGGAAAGAACACCCTCCCCCGCCCTGCTGTGATCAGGATTTTGGTACAAGGTCAAAACACCACCTCTTGAAACTAGTAAGCATCACCCTATCCTGGAAGAGAGTACCCCAGGCAGAAAAGAAACCCACCTAAGAGATATAAAACATTAAAAAAAGCAATACTTGGTGGGTCCTCTTAAGCCTCCGAGGCAACCAGGCTATATTTCAAATCCATCACAGAGATTAAAATGTAGTTACCATAGGATAAACTGTGTTCCAGTGAACTGCAACAGAGCTACATCTATAATGGGAAGACAAGACTCTGAGTTCCAGAAAAGGAGCAGAGCGAGGGTGCCAGGGCTCGGCTGTCTGGGTATTTGGTGTAACCCAGCTGGCCCCTAGCCTCCCACAGGCTCCGTTTCTCTCGCATCTCTGTTCACTAGACACATTCTGGTAACTAATCAGTGTCCCATAGGCTTTGCTACAGGGGAAAAGCCATACGCTTTGCTACTAGTTGCACTCCAACTAGTTAACGCCAGTCCCCTGGACAAGGGCAGCTGGGCTGGGGCCGGGGCCACCATAGTAGACAAGTTCCTGGACCACGGGCTGCTAACTGGGCCTGGGGTGACTCTGAATGAAGAAATAGTTTGTTTCTTATACAACTGGAAAGCAATTCCTCTTACCTCCTTTACCTCCCTGAGGGGTGGTAAGCTTTGGAGTGCAAAGAATGCACTGCCTTTGCTCTCCTGCCTCACCGGCATGGCATCTAGTCCAATGCATTAGGCCCAGTGGGTGCGTGGCAAGTATGTGATAATGGGAGATAAATGAGCAAATGGGTGATTGAATGAAGTTACTGGTGAAACCAGGGAAGAGGCAGAGCCAGACCCTGATGACCTGACATGTAATATAATGGAGTTTCCCCCCCTTATTTGGGTCATGTCATTTGCAAGGTCTGATGGGCTTAATGGTTTGTTTTTTTTTTTAAAGATTTTATTTATTTATTCGACAGAGAGAGAGATCACAAGTAGGCAGAGAGGCAGGCAGAGAGAGGAGGAAGCAGGCTCCCCACTGAGTGAAAAGCCCAATGCGAGACTCGATCCCAGGACCCTGGGATCATGACCTGAGCTGAAGGCAGAGGCCTTAACCCACTAAGCCACCCAGGCACCCCTGATGGGCTTAATGCTTAACAGTTCTAATATTCTTTTGAATTTTGAATTCTTTTGAAATTCTCTTTGAAATTTGAATTCTTTTGAATCCAATATTCATTTGAATTTTCTGAACTAATTCATTTCAACGGATGCTACAGGTTTGCCTTTGGTTGCAGATGCTTGGCTTCCCCCCCAAGAAGGCTTTGTAAACAGAGAAGCAAATATGTTCTGGTAAGATCACGGGGGAGGGATCTGGTGGTTCTGGCTTATTTTCCTGCTTGATTTACTAGATTTGGATTCTTAGTGCCTAGTGGCTTCACCCCTGCCCCCCACTTTGCTCACCTCTCCAGAATCACACTTGCTCTCTATGACCTTGTGTGAGTTTCGTTACTCAATGCCAAGAACACCGTGAGCCTGAGCTGTTACCTCCCTGGGAGTCTGTGAGCAGCTGTTTCCCAGATTACAATTAAGGTGATAGTGATCTTGGGAAGAATGTTGGCCTCCCTTTTTTTTTTTTTTCCTTATAGATTTTATGTATTTATTTGAGAGAGAGCACAAGCTAGGGGTGGGAAGGGAGGAGCAGAAGAGAGAGCAGCAGACTCCTACCCAAGCATGGAGCCCGATGCAGGGCTCGATCCCAGGATGCTGGGATCATGACCTGAGCTGAAGGCAGCCACTTAACCAACTGAGCCACCCAGGTGACCCGGGACTCAGGATTCTTAAAGCTTCCAAGTAATCTAATTTAGAGCCAAAGTTGAGATGCACTAGCTTAGTCTATCCATTCATAAGGTGATAAGGGAAGGTGATCAGGACTGAGGAAAGGAGGATGGAATTTTGTTGTTGTTGTTTATGAGAGAGAGAGAGAGAGAGAGAGAGAGAGAGAGAGAGAGTATGAGGAGCAGGAGAGGGAGAGGCAGGGGGAGAAACAGACTCCCTGCTGAGCAGGGAGCCCAAGGGACCTGGGGCTTGATCCCAAGACCCCAGGATCCCGTGACCTGAGCCAAAGGCAGATGTTTAACCAACTGAGCTGCCCAGACACTCTGAGAAGCATGGAATTTAATTCAAGGACAAACCTAGGAAGGACAAAAACAAAGATTTTAGTGCCTTCGAGGCCTTGTCCTGTTCTAAATAATTTACACAGTAATCTGTTTTTGTTTTGGGGGATCAGGACTTCAAACACGATTTTTTTAATCTCTTTGACAATCTAGTAAAATCTTCCTGCCGAAGCAAATATTTTGGTTGTTGTTCGGTACAATCTTTATGTTGAACCAAACATTTTCCTTGCTGCCTGCCTTTTTTCCGAGGTTGTTTATAAAACCTCTGAAAGTATAATCCAACTATAATCCACACCAACATAACAAAGGCCGTAGCAGACAAGCCCACACCTGATACAACACTGAGAGTTACTGCCACCAAAAATGGGGGGGTGGGGGGGGGAGGGAGGAGGGGCGGGGGCACCAGGCAGAACTTTCTATTTTAAGAAATAAATGTTTATCAGGGGGCCTGGGTGGCTCAGTGGGTTAAAGCCTCTGCCTTCGGCTCAGGTCACGATCCCAGAGTCCTGGGATCGAGCCCCACATTGGGCTCTCTGCTCCTCGGAGAGCCTGCTTCCTCCTCTCTCGCCTACTTGTGATCTCTGTCAAATAAATAAATAAATCTTTTAAAAAAATAAAAGAAAGAAAAATGTTTATTTTCTTGTTGTTATTAACTTCTTTTTATTTTTGTTTTTAATCAAAGATTTTTTAAAAAGATTTTATTTATTTGACAGAGATCACAAGTAGCCAGAGAGGCAGGCAGAGAGAGAGGAGAAAGCAGGCTCCCCGCTGAGCAAAGAGCCTGATGTGGGGCTCGATCCCAGGACCCTGGGATCATGACCTGACCCAAAGGCAGAGGCTTAAACCACTGAGCCACCCAGGCACGCCTTTATCAAACAAAGATTTTTATCACCTTGATTTGTAGTGGTTTCACAGGTATAATCTTATCTCCAAGCCCATCAAATTATATACATTAAGTAGGTCCAGTGGTTTTTGTGTATTAATTATGCTTCAAAAAAGCTGATTTTTTGTTTGTTTTTCCAAAGAAGTATATAGTCCACACCCAAATTCCTTTTTTGCTCTGAAATGGTACTAGCTGTGCTTATGACACACGTTACCACTTCTGACCCACACGAAGGAACAGAATCAGATAGAGCAAACCAAGTGTTGTGGAGGAACCTGAGTGTTTCTGAAGGGACTGGAGGCTATTGTTAAGTGACAAACCCTGTTTAAAAAAAAAGGGGGGGGCATGCTGAGAGCCAGTCCAAAAACACTCACAGATATCAGACTGAGCTTAAAATAAAAGTACTGGCTACAGTCCACGCAGGCGATTTCTACATGGCCTGGTCGTGGTTGGGGCTGGGGTCCCAGGCCCCACTGGTGGAGCCTTCCACGTTTCAGGGGCTTTTTTGCCACTGCCCAAGCAGATCCTGGCATGGATCTTTCACTGTCAGGGTCAAGGGCATGGACAGCCATTTCCACACCTGGCCTAGCTCATTAATCTACTAAATGACAGGTGGGGCAATGATCTTTAATGTCCATTTCAGGTCTAGGATCCAGGCCAGTGTTTTCTTTTTTTTTTTTTTTTTTAAGATTTTATTTATTTATTTGACAGACAGAGATTACAATTAGGCAAGAGAGGCAGGCAGAGAGAGAGAGGAGGAAGCAGGCTCTCCGAGGAGCAGAGAGCACGATGTGGGGCTCGATCCCAGGACCCTGGGATCATGACCTGAGCCGAAAGCACAGGGTCCTGGGATCATGACCTGAGCCGAAAGCAGAGGCTTTAACCCACTGAGCCACCCAGGCACCCCTGGGCCAGTGTTTTCTAAAGTGAGGAATGGGTGCCAGGGGTACCCCCCCAAGACCATGGGCCACCCCCCACATGTAGCACCAAAGGACACCAACTCACTTGTGCCCTTTCAACTCCATGGCCTTCGAGAGAACGCAGAATGTCTCATCTGAGCGCTACTATGTTGTTACCATCTCTCCAGCATGTGTTCATTTCCTTTCTTCCTGAAGCCTCTAAATGCTTCAGACACTGAGCCTGGGCAGGTAGCAGGATTTGGCAAGAATTCTATTAACACTGTTTTGTTTTCATTCCCCTGGTGGTTGTTGTTGTTTTTTTAAAGATTTTACTTATTTGTCAGAGAGAGAGGGAGAGAGAGCGCGAGCGAGCACAGGCAGACAGAGTGGCAGGCAGAGGCAGAGAACCAGGCTCCCCGCCAAGCAAGAAGCCTGATGTGGGACGGGATCCCAGGACACTGGGATCATGACCTGAGCCGAAGGCAGCCGCCCAACCAACTGAGCCACCCAGGCGTCCCCCACCCCGCCCGCCGGTTGTTGTTACCTCCAACATATGGTATTGACAGTAGCAACAGAAAGTGTTCTTTTTAGTCAACTTTTACACAAAGATAATAAGCAAATAATAACGCAGTATGAAGCAGAGCCAAAAGCAGTTAAGGGCAGAGCCTGCAACACAGAGGTTTGGACACTTAGGACCTTCCACATTAAGACACGGAGGGCCGGCCTCACTCTGACCTTGTGTCACACAACCAGGTAGTGGCTGAACTGGGCGAGGGGCTCAGGGCTGCTCATGACCAATCCCGAGTCTTCACACAGAAGTATAAAATCACACTTCCCATGAAATCATGTAGACTGATTTCCCAACTTCTACAAGCCATCCATATGAAGTTCAGAAGTTCACACAGATAGGAAGTCATGTTCCAGGGCCAGCTGTGTACCAGGACTGGATTTAAGATCTCCTTTAATCTTTAGAGCAGCCCCAAGAGAGGTGCTCATTATCCGCTTTAACTTTACCGACGAAGAAAGAAGTTGAGGCTCAAAGAGTGTCACCCACAAGTCACGCTACCCACCTAGACACCTGCAGTTTTGACCCAGGTCTGTTTCCAAAGCCCACACTTCCTGCTCCTTTACATCTGCCCTGGTACAGCCAGAGTGGCATTACGTGGTGAAAATGCACCTGGAACACCTATCAGGTGTGAACTCCGCTGGGTGGAAGGCACATGAGTCCGCACCCTCATGGACCCCGGAGATGGGGAAATGGAGACAGAATGAAGCCGTTCCATCCAGCAAGCTCACAAAGAAAGGTAACCGCGCCACGGTGACCGAAGTGGCTAAGCAGATGACACCCTGAGGCTAAGGTCCGGGAGAGCTGGGAGCAAGTGCAGCTAGGCTGAACTCTGAACTCCAAGGGCGGAGAGGCCCTCACCTATGGGAGGGACTGGGGAGCCTTCAAGGCCCTGGAGCAAAGGTGCCAAACAGGTGGGGCCAGATTATCTTCTGCTCAAGCCTGGAGCCAACATTGCCACCGGGAGGAGGGGAGGAGGGGATGGGAGGCCGGTAGGGGAGAGGTCAAGGAAGGAAAGGGAGTGACAAGGAAGAGAGAGGGAAGACAGAGGAAGGGAGAGAATGGGAGGGCAGGGCAGGGTGGGGAAAACAAGGAGAAGAGGGGAGGGCCATACCCGAAAGGGGTAGGCCAGTTGGGCCTTCAGGCCCTGGTTTTTGTTGCTGTTTTTACTGAAGTATAATTGACATATAACATTGTGTAAGTTTAAGGTGTACACCTTATTGATTTGTTACATTTATGTGCCTCAGTATGATTACATCCACACACACTACTTTGAATATCTTACTGATGTTAACATGTTTCATGGCTCGCCAACCCTTTGAGGCAGGTTTTATTATTATCACTATCATTATTTTTATATATTACATATATTAAGTATATTATAATATCCATCTATTACTCTCATTTTTTTAAGAGGGAGAGAAAGAAAAAGGAGGGGGACAAAGGAAGAGAGAGAGAGAGACTTTTTTTTTAAGGAGGGAGAGAAAGAGAGAAGGGGGGAAACGGGAGAGGATGGGGAAGAGAGAGAGAGACAGAGAATCTTAAGCGGGCTCCAAGCCCAGCATGGAGCCTGATGGGAGGGAGGCTTGATCTCACTACCCCGAGCTCATCACCTGAGCTGAAATCAAGAGTCAGATGTTGAATCAACTTACCTGGTGCCTCTATTATCTCCATTTTTTACACGAAGAACCTGAAGCCCAGAGAGCACACAGGTAGTTTGTGGAAGACAGAGAGTCACACTCCAGCCTGTTTGTCTTCAACACTCTGCTCTCCCTTCCTGTGTCCCAGCTGGAGGGACACTCACCTGCTGGAGGTCCTAACCTCCAGCTTGACATACCTCCACACCCCAGTCCCCTTGGCATTCCCATCAAGCCAGCCACAAACCCAATGGAATTCTGGCTGTCCACGCTCCTCCTCCACAAAATGCAGAACCTTTCTGGGCCAGAGAGAACCCTACAGTACCTCCATCTTTTTATGGAGTAGACGAAGTCCCAGTGAGGGAAATTAGCAAGGGTTCAGCCAGATTTTCTACATTCCATGCCCCAGTCTCTTCCAGTGCTCATCCGACTATGGAACCAAGGGAAGAGTGTGGTCAATTCTGTTTTAAATAACATCTGCTTTTTTACTCATACAAGCATACATGAATGATGAAAAGACAATTATGAATAATCTCACCACCCAGGGAGAACCGCTGTTAGCATTTTGTGTAATCCTTTGCGTTAAAGGACTTTTAAAGTACAATAAAATGCTAAAGTCTTAGATGCAAATGTGAAAAATGAAGTATTTTAAATACAGATTCCACTCGGTGAATGTTTATTTGATCTCTGGATCGGGAAGCTTTCTCAGCTTAAAATCAAAGGAAGACACCACAGAGGGGGGAAAGATCAATGTGTACAACTTCACAGAGAAAAGGATGGGGAGAAGTTGAAAAAAGCATTTCCATCTATCAGAATTCAAAGGGCAGAAGACAAAGCTGGTGACAGAATGTTACATTTAACAAAAAACAGGATGCAAAATTCTACATGCCACATTAACATGCAATTAATAAAAGACATACCACCTCCCACCCCTTAGGATGGTAACTACGGGGAAAAAACAAAACAAAATGAAAAACACCAAACAAAACTGGAAAATAATGAGTGTCAGTGAGGCTGTGCAGAAATCGGACCCCTTGGGCACTGGAGGGCACAGAACGTGGTGCAGCTGTCATGGAAAGCAATACGGTGGCTGGCCAAAAAAAACTAAAAATAGAATTACCGTTGGATCTGACGATTCCACTTCAGGGTATGGACCCCCAAGAAGGGAAAGCAGGGGCTCAGATCAGTCAGAGCAGCACTACAGAAGTCGTCCCTTGTCTGCCTTTTCCGGTCGCCATGTTTTCCCTTATCACTACCCTCCCCTTCAAACGCAACGTCCCAACCCCTGTGCCAGTCACCTCACTTCACCTCATGATGTGGGCAGCTGATCATCTCACATCATCACAAGAAAGGGGAGTACAGTACAATTAGGTATTTTGAGAGTGAGGGAGCATGTCGCCGTAACTTTTAATATGGCATGTTGTTATAACTGTTCTTCGTTGTTATTGTTCATCTCTTAGTGTGCTTAATCAAACTTTATCACATGTACTTAATCAAACGTATCACATGTACATGTACACATGTATGTATAGGAAAAAACACAGTATAAGGTTTCCCATACTATCCACAACTGCAGGCATCCACTGGGGGTTCTGGAACATATCCCCAGTGGGCAAGGGGGCCCATTGTATTCACAAAAGACAAAACGTGGAAGAAACCCAAGTGTCCACTGAAGGATGAATAAATAAACAAAATGTACTACATAAACACAATGAAATATTATTCAGCCTTAAAAGGGAAAGACATTCTGACACAAGCTACACCGCGGGTGAACCTTGAGGACATTATGCTAAGTCAAGTGAGCCAGCTTACAAGAAAGATAAATACTGTGATTCTACTCATAGGAGGTACTTATATGTGCTCTCTCTTGTTGTTGTTGGAATCCAGCCACCAAATGGAGAAGTCCCAACTAGCCTGCAGACGAATGAGACACACGCACACAGTCCACTCAGGTCACTCCTCTCAGCCTGGCAGAAGCTTGCCCACTGCCAGACAAAAAGAAGATGTCGTCTAGGACCAAGAGTCCAGCCAACCCATTACCAGACCTCAGCCTTATGAGCGAGCCCAGGCGAGACCAGCAGAAGACCCTCCCAGCTTAGTTCAGACTGCTAATCCCCAGAATCATGAACTAGTAAGTGACTACTGTTTAAGGCCATTAAGTTTTGGTATCACTAAGCACGGAGGTGAAGGATGAACGGAAGAGAAGGGAGACCTGGCTAGTGTGGACCCCGAAAACAACTTTCCACCAGAGACCTCCAGAGACCTGAAGACACTACTTGGCTTGCCATAGAGAAGACGGAGCAGACTTGAGACTTCTCTAGCCAATGGGGTGTCTTAAAAGAGAGTGGGCTCACCCAGGCAGCACAGAGATTAAGGGGTATAAGTTGGACTGAGATTTTTCACTTAGATATAAGGTTTTTCTAACAATTAATCTGCTAGATTCATTTTAGGAAGATCAGTTGCCTTTAAAAAGTTAAACTATGATCATCTGCCATGTGTAGAGGAGGAGGGACGCCTGTTTCAGAGGGAAGTGACAATTTTCAAGACATTTCGATGTGATCTTCTTTTTCTCTCTCTCTTTTTAAGGTTTTTACGTAATTTCTACGCCCAACATAGGGCTTGAACTCACAACCCAAGATCAAGAGTCACATGTTCCACCAACTGAGCAAGCCAGGCGCCCCAATCTGATTTTTCTTAAGGGAAATATTGTTATACTAGACTTTTGTTGGGAGGGTAAGACATAAGATATTCAAATATTCCTGTGATGGTAAGATTTGTCCGCAGGTCTAAGTATGCCTCTCAATGAAAATGACATGAATTTATAGAAACAAGGCCCTTACAGGTAGAAGGATCTGGGCTTCCACTCCAAGGATTAACCACTGACCTTGAAATGTTTTCCCTCCATCTCCCTCTTGTCATGCAAATCGGGATGAACAACAGTACTGCCACAGGCAAGTTAGGAGGCTTAAAAGGAGTAATGCACATACCTGACACTCAAAAAAAAAAAAAAAAAAAAAAAAAACCCCCACCCTCCCCACCCCAGGCTGGTTAGAGAATGATCACGACAGTGATGAAAGGCTCAAGGAGGAGACTGGGAGCTGCTGACTCACTCCCACAGAAGCAGCCAAGGTTTGTATACAGACCTTCCTCAGCTTATAATGGGGTTATGTCCCATTTGACCCATCATTAAGTTCCAAATATCCTAAAATGCATTTAGTTCCCCTCACCTCCTGAACACCATAGCTTAGCCTAGCTTTACTGCAACTTGCCCAGAACACTTACATAAGCCTACAGTTAGGCAAAATCATTGGACACAAAGCCTATTTCACATCCAAGTGTGGATGAGCTCAGGTAATTGAATACTGCTGTATTCAGTATTCAGGCTGTCCCTGTACCACCTGTTCGCCCCTGTGTGTGTGTGTGATTGCTGTCTGACCGGATGCATGCAGCCCCAGCTGGGCAACAGGATGGAGGATCCACTGCAGAGCCCCCCGCCCAGAAGAGCCCGATTCACAATTCAGATTATGGTTCACACTCTCACTGTCACTTCTGCACCATCATAAAGCCGAAAAGGTGTACGTCGAACCATTGTAAAGTTGGGGACCTTCTGTACTGAATGGGGTGCAGAGGTGATGGAAAGAGGCGAAAGTATCAGGGCTTCTTCTGGGTTTTAGTTGTACAAACGCTCACTCTGGTTCACATGGGACTCTGGATCTTTTCCCAGGTAAGCTCCCACCCATCCTATCATTCAATTCTCCCTCCAGCTCCCAAAGCAGGGGTACGTCAGTGGCATCCACAGCCAGGGAAGGGGTTATTTCTGACCGCAGAGGAACTCATTTGCAGAGGCTCAGAAGGCTTCTGAGCACTGCCTGTGGGTATGTAGCAAGCAGCACCATGGAAACTGCGGAGCACAGAAGGGCGACAGAGCTGTCTAAGGGCCACAACGCTGCATTCAGAGCACAAGAAGATCGGAGTCACCCACATCCAGCTCTGGTCGTCAGTGTCAAGTAGGCCACAGCTCTCCCTGCCCTTCCGTCCAGCTGTGGGGTCATGGTGAAAACAAGGGCCAGAGAGAAACAACTCCCCCAACTCCTTCAGATAGTATAACTCTATCAGTTATACTCTGTCTTTCACCTTCTCTCCCTCCTGCCTCTGCTTCTTGGTCAGACTCCAGCTGGATCCATTTGGTGACTTAATGACCATGCTGGTCAAGGTTGATCAGATAAGTACAACAGCAGTAGGTGCTGTCTACTGAGCGCTGGTCACTCTGTGCTCTCCCCCGCACATGTCATTTCATCCTGACCAAAATCCGAGATAGCAGGTACCAGTATAACCAATGATTCTTGAAAGGAGCAATTTGCTCAAGGCCTTATGAAACAGAGGACCAGGACTGAAACCCAAGCAGTGGGAATCCCCAGCCCCTCCTGCACTACACCGCGCCTCCAAACGGGTTCCAGGGCTTGGACATCTGCTCCCTACCACAGGGGTTTGGTTGTAAACACAATCCTGAGGCTTCAGTGCCAGAACTGGATCTTGCCCTGTGTCTGGGTCATTTTCCCAAAGTTTGAGTAACGAAACTTTGTTTCATATTTGGAGGAACTTCGGAAGATTTATGTTTGTTTTTTCTTGTTTTTCCGAGTTCCCAGGGCCATGAAAAGCCAGGTAGGCCAGGAAGCACCTCCCTGCACCCCAGGAGGGGGCAGCATCGTGGGACTCAGCAGGATACATGAGGGCCCACTCTGTCCTCCTCTCTGACTTGTCTATAGGAAAGGAAGTGCCAAAGGCATGACAAGGGCACGTTATACAACAACTTGACTTTAACCCCCATGTCATTCCAGGCGGAAACTCCTGGCCAAGTCAGCTAGACTCATTATCTATACTGCAATTATTAAGCATTTACATGGGGGAGGGCACTCAAATGAGAGCACAGGGCCACCTTTTAGTTTTGGGTTTAGATGTGACAACACCTAACTGGGGCCACGCTCAGCTACTTCAAAGTCCCAAGTTTAAACATTGCTTAAGCAACTTCACATTCTTGAATGAAGGACCAAATCTGGAAGGGCAGGTTCATGTCTAGATAGTACCTCAAAATTTAGCAGAAGGCCAACATCCTGTAAGGAAAAATCTGTCCCACCGCAGGGAGTATGAGTCAGCAAGTGTAGCCTCAGTGGTCATTCTGATGCAGGTGGTCTCTGGACCACATTTTAAGCAACACTAAAAGGTAACGTATAACTAACCTCATGACAGGTATTTCATTCCACTTTCCATTTCTTCTGAATTTATCTTCCATTTCATCTCAGCCCCGAAGGTAAATTCCTTATAGGCAGGGATTCTGTACCATTGTGCCTAGATGGGGGAAATGCCTGCTGACCAGAGCTGAACACCCCCCAAGCCCTAGGAAGCCTCTCCATGCTGTTTTCATTTCCCAAATTTCTGAAATCTCTCTGGGGAGGTCGTGATCCTCTCTCTAGGACTTGAGTGTGAGCAACAATGTTCCTGTCTGCTCCCATAATTAATGGAGCTGGGCAGGCAGCCCAAACCATCAGGATGGCACATTTCTCAATTGCTGTGCTCTAAGGTCACTAGCCAAACTCTACTCCATTTCCTTGGCTGGAGTGGGCCAAGAAAACCCAGTCAAGTACATCAGAGTGAAGCCGTGGGAAGGCAGCCAAATCCCACTGGAGGGGGGACAGGAGTTTACTTCACTACTCTTGCTCCAGGCCCAAATCCAGCATGGTAACGCCGTGCTCCTTCTGCACCTTGCAAATTAGGAAAAAGCTCTGTCATCTATGGGTCTGTGTCCTCTTACAGAAGAGAAAACTAATGTTAAAAGAACACGTGCTAAAGGAGTACTTTTCCAGTCCCATGGCCAACAGGGCTGCCGTAATCTCATTCAAGTGACCTTGGGATCAAAATTGGCAAAGCCAACCTGGAAGTCCACATGAAGCTTTGCAGCAGATAGGTACCAACTCCACTAAATGTGTAGAATGCTCTGTGGCTGGCCAAGAAAAGAAGTTTACAGAAAAGCGTGTAATATTCTAGTATCTGCAGGGGAGAGAGGGAAAGCAATGTATGTAAGCATTTGCTGGCATCTGATGGAATTCCTTCAGAAAGGCCAGAAGAAACTGAGTAATTACTGGTTTTCCTCCAGGAGATATCCTGCACAACAAGTGTGAGTGTCAAATATTTCATTGCTTTATTGGCGGGGGTGGGACTTCCGGTTTTTGAATGTGATTACCTAATCGAATTACATTTTTTTAAGATCAATTTTCAAACATTCATTTTAATTTTTATTTAGCAATATGCCAGGCCCTAGGGTAGTTGGTAGTTCTTAAGAACTGGATAGAAAGGAGTGGAACAGATATGAGGTAAATCATTACCTTGCCTGCTGGGGGTGGGGGTGTGGCACAGGGAGAGGCCAGTGGCCTTGCTGGAATGGAAAAGTGGAGAACCAGATAAGATTTAACCAGATTAAGATTTCCTCCAGGAACTTTCTGGGCCATGTCAAAGTAAGACAAGAGAAGACAAGTCATTAGGCCCATTCCTAGTGGGGCAGCTCTCCTCGAAGCCTGAACTGTGATGAGCGTCCGGCAGAAAAACACAAGCTAAAAAGACACAACTCTGAACTATTCTATACCAGTCTTTCGGCTGTGCGAAAAAAGTGCACAACAATGGGGAAATGACCGAAAATATCAGAAGCTATTATTATATTCCACTTCCTCCCACCCACCTGGCCCCACTTTCCTCTACACTCACCCAACACACCAGAGTAGCAAAGTTTGATAAAGAGCACTAAAAGGGCTGACATTTACAAAGTGCTCAGAAGAGCGCCTGTCACAAAGTGCTTGTATAAATGTCAGAAGTCAAATAAAGCCCAGCAGAGACGCGAAACCTCGCAACAGCTCTCCAGAGGATTAATTCCCAACGCCCCTGGACTACTCCGTGAGCCGGGCCTGTTGGAACTTGGATTTTCTCATCTACATAATCTTCCTACGATACGGGACTATCAGAAGTGGTGGGCGAAACCTGCACTTGGAAGGACAGCGCCGGTCCCGTCCACCACCTGGGTGGCAAGAGCCCTTTAGCCCTTCTTGGCTTCGGTTTCCTCAATACCGAAACTACGGCAAAAATGCTCGAGTCTCCACCGATTCCTCGACCCAGGCGATCCGCCCAGAACCGAGAACGCTCTTAGAATGGTGCGCAAAACACCCGGGCGTGGCGAGCAGGTGGCCTCCGTGCGCCCGCCGCGCGGTGAGAGCGCAGACAGGTGCCCGCGGACGCGCAGGAGCCTCTCGGCTTGCTGCCCTCCGCGGGCACGCGGGCCCGGGGCCTCCCGGGCCAGTGTCTCCGCGCGGCCTCCCCGGGTGCGCCGTGCCCAGCCCAGCCGCGAGGCCACCCGCCCCGCCTCCCTGCGCGCGGTGCCCGGTGCCCACGCTGCGGAGGAGACGCGCGGCCCTAGCCCGCCCGGGAGAGGGGCTTCCTGGAGGCGGAGCCCGCGCCGCCGGCCCGCCGCCGCTCACCAGTTCCCAGAGCCCACGATGCACACTTTCAGCGGCGCCGCTGCCATGGCCAGGATGGAACGCACCAGCCCGACCCGTGCCTCCCCAGCCGGCAGCCTGCCTGCCTCCGCGCGCACCGCTGTGCCCACAGCGGCTCGCGGGGGCCCCGCCCCTCCCGCCTCTCCGCCAATGGCCGCGACCACCGCCGCCCGGGCGCCCCGGGCCCCAGCTGACAGTCTGGGAGGACCCGCCCCGCCACTCCCGAGAACCACTGCGCACGCCTGAGTCTGTCTGGCCCCCGGGCCCGGCTCCTGCGCCGGCCCGCCCCTCCCTGAGGCATGCCGGGACTTGTAGTCCGCGCCGCCGCGCGCTCCGGATAGCGGCTGCGGCCGTGCCACGTGCACCCGCGGGTGGTTGCGCAGCTGCTCTCTCTTAGCCCCCGGGGCTGCACCGCTGTCCCGCGGAACAGGCCTGCTCCGGCTCGTCGTGGTGCCCACTCCCACTCGCGCCCTTCTCCCCACGCGGGAAGAGCTGCCACACTGCAGTCTGGAGCCCAGAGAGGATACCATGTTGACTCTGGCGTCGACTCGACTTGGGCTTAAGCTCAACGTACCCGCACCTGCCTCTTCAGCCTCTGCCTCATTTGTGGAAACAGGAGACAGTCTGGCACCCCTTGAACCTCGTGGTGAATTTGTGTTTTCTGAGGCATTCTGGACGTAGCTGCACAGTACCTGAGCTTCGGGGTGGACACTTCCGAGTCGGTCAAGAAAGAGACCTGGACGCCGGCGGCATCGCACTACTTCCCCCCACCCCCCCTTGCCTCCTCGTTGTCTTTGTCCAGGGCGCCTGGAGAGTTTCTGGTGCGGACACTAGAGACCGTGCCTCTCCTTCCTGATAAACAGAACATTATTTATTCATTCTGAGTGTCACTTTGCTCTAGGCACCGTGCTAGACACCGTGGGAAGAGGACAAAGTGGCTTAGGACAGTGGCTCTCAAATTCTGCTGCATATGAGTCCCTGGAGTTTTTAAAAATCCCCAGGCCCCAGCACCACCCTGGATCATCAGAGTCTCCTGGGGACACAAAGAGAGTTTTTTTAAGTTCAGGAGGTGATTGCCAAAGGCAGTTAAAGATGAGCACCAAAAAGCTACAACAGCAGTGATGGCTGGCCGAAGAAACAAATGCTCTGATCCCTAGGAAAATACTAGGCCTATTAGTCTGATCTTAAGAGGATTAACAATTATTTTAGTTTTCATCTTTACATTAGGAAAGATTTATCCATAATACTTAAGCTAAATGCTTAAAGGAGTGAATGAGAGAGATTTTCTCTATTCCTTCACTGATGGTTTGCTCTCACTTCTTTGAACTAATGGAAAGACATCTAGGCAGGAAGATGATGTGAAAGATGGACTTTTCAAGCTTTATTAGTTTTTTCTTGCTAGGAAAATTTTTTTTTAAAGATTTTATTTATTTGAGAGAGAGTGAGAGAGCATGAGAGTGAGGTGAGGGGCAGAGGGAGAAGCAGAGTCCCCACTGAGTAGGAAGCCTGATGTGGACTTGATCCTGGGATAATGATCTGAGCTTAAGGCAGAGGCTTAACGGACTAAGCCACCCAGACACCCAGAAAATTTTTTTCTTAGAAAATGAGGTTGTCAGGGGGCCCCTGGGTGGCTCAGTGGGTTAAGCCTCTGCCTTCGGCTCAGGTCATGATTTCGGGGTCCTGGGATTGAGCCCCGCATCGGGCTTTCTGCTCGGCGGAGAGCCTGCTTCCCCCCCACCTCTGTCTGCCTCTCTGCCTACTTGTGATCTCTGTCTATCAAATAAATAAAATCTTTTAAAAAATGAGGTTGTCAGATTAAATAATGAATTTATGGATTTAGGGAGTATCTGAGTATTGCAAAGATTTATCCCAAGTGATACAGTTTTTGCCTTTGCCTGAAAGTTTTGTACCTCATTTGGAAAGTCCTGATCTCCAGTGTGACAAGGACACCTGCATGGTAATGAGCTGTTGGCGATTCTGTGGACATACCCCACAAAGCATTATCACACAGTGTTTACTGATCACCCAATATGCACAACACGTTGTGCTAGAACATAGTAAGTTATCAATTCTTTTATAGATTGGTTACAAGGATTAAGACAAAAACAAAGTAGGTGAAACCCATGAACAAAATGTTGAGAGAACAAAGCAAAGTGGAAGAGATGGCATGCAGTGTAATTCCTTGTCTGTTACTACAGAAACAAGCAAAATTAAGTATATCAATAGGGATACACCCACGTGGAATAAAACTGTGAAGGAAAACAAAGGAAAGATAAAGAAAAAGCAGGATTGTGGTTATGGTGGAGGGGAGGGTTGGTTATTCTTGATAACATTTGCCTGTGTTATAAACACGTTTTAATATATATGTAATGAAAATCATAGGAGCGAAGAAAAGGGACAGTACAGAAAACTGAGGAAAGCCGATTTTGAGGGAGCTGGTCTTCTGACCTGCTTCTGGTCATCTAAGATGGCAACCCTGACATTGTTGGCCTTCTTTGTGTCACTTTCCCTAACAGGAGGGAGCAGCCTGGAGGGCTGGAGTTAGCCAGTCTCATTGGGCCAGGACCGACACATCAAGGACCTGGAGAAGCCGTAGTTAGTGTATGATTTTGTACGGGGACGCATGCAATGTGTCTGAGAACATGACTAGGGTTCACAGGTATCATGGTAAAAACTGGCTGCACAGCTGGAAGAAGCCAGGCAGCACTTTGGAAACAGCCCAGAAGAGTCCTTAGGTCACTGAGTTCATGAAATACATTTTTTATTTTCTGCATTGCAGGACGCAATGGCAACAGTATTGCCAAACTTCTCTATGTAACTAGACTCTCCTTTAGCTCCAGGTAACATTTTCCACAGTCTGTTAAGCCCTCCCCACCAACATCCTACCCTCCCGCAGGCCTTTCTGATGTCCGCCACCTGCCAGGTCCCATAGCCAAAGCCAGTGCTGCTCACTGTGTGGCAGCCACCTCCCACTTGTGGGCAGCAAAATCTGCTCTGGTTATCACTTGTTGCATAAGAAACCGTCCCCGAACTTAGATTTAAAACAACCACGTTCAATTATTTAGCCCCAGAATCAGCAGCTTAGGCCAGTCCCAGAGAGGAGGGGTCTCCCCTGCACGGGGAAGAACGTTCCACAGGGCTGGAGGATCCACTTCCAAGATGGCCCATTCATAGGGCTGGCTAGTTGGTGATGACTGCTGGCTGGGAGCCTCAGCTGTGGGCTGCAGTCTGGCAGGCCCGAGTCTTCTCTACGTGGGCCTCTCCAGAAGCAGCTTCCCCATTGTCTGGGTTCCACCAGCAAGCATCCCGAGAGAAACGGAATGGAAATCAATGGTTTCTTAAGATCTGAACCCGCCAAATTATCACAGCATCACTTCTGTCATGATCTTTTGGTCAAGACAACACAGAACCCAAATTCTAGGGGGAAGGGATACATAATGAATTATTACAGTTAAGCCAGATTTTAGAATGTTATTAAAATCGTAAGAGAAAATATCATTTATGGTATTGTTTGTATATTTATTGAAAAAAATCCATGTATAAGTGGACCTGCTCTGTTCCAACCCATGCATTTTTTTTCAATAAATACAGTACAGTACTATAAATGTATTTCCTCTTCCTTATGATTTTCTTGGTAACATTTTCCTTTACTTTGTTGTAAGAATACAGTGTATAATGCATATTTAATACAAAATATGTTGATTGACTGTTTATGTTATCTGTAAGGCTTCTAGTCAACTAGTCTATTAGTAATTAAGTTTGAAAGGAGTCAAAAGTTATATAAGAATTTTCAATTATGGGGGGTGGTTAGTACCTGCAACACCTGCCTTGTTCAAGGGCCAAATGCATATATTCATATTACAAGTGAGGAAATTGAGGTTCAGACTCAAAAAGAAGGACCTTATAAATGTCCTATGGGGAGTCAGGGCCAGGCTTTTTGGATTCCATATCTTATACTCATCCGATTATGCATTCATTCAACATTCAACACATATTTACTGAGCACCTACTATGTGCCAGTCACTGTGCTGGGACCCAGGGATTAAATATTAGACAAGAAAGTCAAGGTCCCTCCCCACTTTTTTTAAAATTTAAATTTTATTTTATTTATTATATTTTTAAAAATTTTATTCTTTGAAAAAGATTTTATTTATTTGAGAGAGGGACAGAGTGAGCATGATCAGGGAGAAGAGACAGAAGGAGAAGCAGACTCCCCGCTGAGCAGGGATCCTGGCATAGGACTCCATCCCAGGACCCTAGGATCATGACCTGAGCTGAAGGCAGACTCTTAACCAGCTGAACCACCTAGGTGCCCTTTCCTTCTTAGATGCTTAAACTTAAAAGGAGGGGTGCCTGGGTGGCTCAGTATTTAAGCATCTGCCTTCGCCTCAGGTCATGATCCCAGGGTCCTGGGATCAAGCCCCGCATCAGGCTCCCTGCTTGGCAGGAAGCCTGCTTCTCCCTCTCCCACTCCCCCTGCTTGTGTTCCCTCTCTTGCTGTGCCTCTCTCTGTCAAAGAAATAAAATCTTTTAAAAAATAATAAATTTAAAAGGAGGTAGAGACCAGTGGACAGATAATTACCCAATGGTGTGGTAAATGCTACTGGTTTACTCTGGCAGCCCAGAAAAAAAAAAAAAAACAAAAAAACACAACAACAACAACAACAACAACACAAGCAAAAAAAAAACCTGTCCCAGGTTATGAGTTTCTGGAAAGGCTTCCCAGATAAAGTAAGATCTCTATTAAAGCCTGAAGGAAAAGATAATGTCAGCAAGGTGAGGAGACAGGAGGGCACAAGCTAAAAGAAATTCAGTATGGATGGGGGGAGAATGAATCACCAGCCTGTGTCATAGGAAGAGTCCTCAGATGAATTCATTCACAGGAGGAGGGCCAGGAGGCAGAGGCCAGGGAAGAGCCTGCTGCGGTATTTATTCTATACGAGAAGTGACAGTGGGTTAGACTAGGATGAAGACCAGTGTGGTGGTAATGGCAAGGGGAGAAGTGGGTCAAACTGAGACATACCTAGGAAAAAGAAAAATGAGACTTACTACTTTCTTGAAAGAGGAAGGCATCTAGGATGACTCTAGCTTTCAGGCTTGGGCAAATGAATGAATGTAATTTGCTGAAACGGGGAAAGAGGACTAGATCTGAATAGAAGGATGATGAGCTCTGAGCAAATTAAGCTTAAGTAGGGGTGCCTGGCTGGTTCAGTCATTGCAGTGTGCAACCCTTCATCTCAGAGTTGTGAGTTCAAACCCCATGTTGGATGTAGAGATTAGTTAAAAATAAAATCTTTAAAAAAAAGTTAAGCTTGAGGAATTCAATTGGAGTTCAAGTTCATTTCAGGGAAGCATTTGGATATGTTGATATGAAATAGAAGTGTTTACAATTCATCAACACATATATAGAAAGTCTAGTGGTCAGTGCTTAGAACAATGCCAGGCACCGAGTGGACACTCAGTAAATGCTTGTTGAATGAAAGTGGTTGAGGTCACTCAGATGAGTCAAGTAATAAAGGAAGACAAACCAGAAAAGGACCCTGAAATATACTTAATAGTCAAGAGAAGGTCCAAAGAAGGGGAGCCTGAGAAGATAAGAAAAGAGCAGCAAGAAGGTAAAGTATGGTATTGCAGTTGCCAAAAGAAGATAGCATTTGAGAAGGAAGGATGTTCATGGAAGGGGTTGAGAGTGGTCAAGTAAGATAAAGCTGGAGAAAGGAGGCCCCTGGCAGAGCCATTGAGTATGGTTGTGCAGGTAGTGCACTGCATGATGCCAGTGGGCACAAGGAACTGTAGACATTGCAGATGGGTATGCATAACATGACCATTTTATGACAGATGAAAACAAGTGCCTTGAAGGAGGGGCACCTTTTTCCAGGTCACGCAAAGGTATTTTATGGGTTAACCACCACTGTCATTGCTGGTGACCCTGGTGAGAATAGTTTAACTTCAGTTTTTGCAGAGTATAAACCCAGCTTGCAGTGGGTGGAAGTATAAATGGAAGGCAAAGAAGTGGAGCTTGAGAGTACGTAGAAAATGTTTTTTAGAAGCTGACTAATGACAAGATAAGGGATGGACATAAAGGAAGATAAAGCCAAAACTAAAGAGAAATGGGAAGAATTCTTAAGGTTTGGGGGTTCTGTTGTTGTTTTTGTTCTTATTTTGTTTTGTCTTATGGGTAAAGGCTAGAACAGTTTATGTGGAAGAGGCTAGAACATGTTGAATACTCCTCTGAAGGAGCCAGTGGAGAGGGAGAGATTGAAAATACAGGACAGAGAATGAGAGGGAGAGTAGGAAAGTGAGAAAGGAATTAGTCTTAAGTTAGATGAGACTCTCTGAGGAGGGGACCCTGAATGAATCAAAGGAGTCAGTCATGGGAAGATGGCCAGAAAAGCATTGCAGAAAGAAGAAATAGCCAGTACAAAGGCCCTGAGGCACTAAGCAACCTGTATTTTTGAAGAATGGAAAACTACAGGGACGCCTGGGTGGCTCAGTTGGTTAAGGGGCTGCCTTTGGCTCAGGTCATGATCCCAGCGTCCTGGGATCGAGTCCCATATCAGGCTCTTTGCTCGGCAGGGAGCCTGCTTCTCCCTCTGCCTCTGCCTGCCACTCTGTCTGCCTGTGCTCGCTTGCTCTCTCTTCCTCTCTCTGACAAATAAATAAATTTTAAAAAATTTAAAAAAAAGAATGGAAAACTACATAATACAGTGAACAAATGTGAGATGAGAGAATTTCAGTCTTAAAATGCAATCAGGCCAGGTTAAATTGCCCACAGTTACAAGAAAAAAAGGTTTTTTTTTCCCACTAACCAAATCTGGGTCAACACAAGCATCAAAATAAATAATAACACTGTATGGAACCAGAAAAGACCCTGAATAGCCAGAGGAATGTTGAAAAAGAAAAGCTGGCGGCATCACAATTCCGGACTTCAAGATCTATTACAAAGCCATAATCATCAAGACAGTATGGTACTGGCCCAAAACAGACACATAGATCAATGGAACAGAACAGAGAGCCCAGAAATGGACTCTCAACCCTATGGTCAACTAATCAACGACAAAGCAGGAAAGAATGTCCAATGGAAAAAAAGACAGTCTCTTCAATAAATGGTGTTGGGAAAATTGGACAGCTACATGCAGAAGAATGAAACTGGACCATTTCCTTACACCACACACGAAAATAGACTCAAAATGGATGAAAGACCTCAATGTGAAACAGGAATCCATCAAAATCCTTCAGGAGAACACAGGCAGCAACCTCTTCGACCTCAGCCACAGCAACTTCTTCCTAGACACATCACCAAAGGCAAGGGAAACAAGGGCAAAAATAAACTATTGAGACTTCATCAAGATAAAAAAAACTTTTGCACAGGAGGGGTTCCTGGGTGGCTCAGTGGGTTAAACCCTCTGCTTTCGGCTCAGGCCATGATCCCAGGGTCCTGGGATCGAGCCCCACATCGGGCTCTCTGCTCCTCGGAGAGCCTGCCTCCTCCTCTCTTTCCCTGCCTGCCTCTCTTGCCTACTTCTGATCTCTGTCTGTCAAATAAATAAATAAAATCTTAAAAAAAAAAACTTTTGCACAGGAAAGGAGTTAACAGAACCAAAAGACAACTGACAGAATGGGAGAAGATATTTGCAGAGAGCATATATCAGTTAAAGGGCTAGTACCCAAAATCTGTAAACAACTTCTCAAACTCAACACCCAAAGAACAAAAAATCCAATCAAGAAATGGGCAGAAGACATGAACAGATATTTCTGCAAAGAAGACATCCAGATGGCCAACAGACACATGAAAAAGTGCTCCACATCACTCGGCATCAGGGAAATACAAATCAAAACCACAGTGAGATATCACCTCACACCAGTCAGAATGGCTAAAATTAACAAGTCAGGAAACGACAGATGTTGGCAAGGATGTGAAGAAAGGGGAACTCTCCTACACTGTTGGTGGGAATGCAAGCTGGTACAGCCATTCTGGAAAACAGTATGGAGGTTCCTCAAAAAGTTGAAAATAGAGCTACCCTATGACCCAGCAATTGCACTACTGGGTATTTACCCCAAAGACCCAAACGTAGTGATCCGAAGGGGCACGTGCACCTGAATGTTTATAGCAGCAATGTCCACCATAGCCAAACTATGGAAAGAGCCCAGATGTCCATTGACAGATGAATGGATAAAGATGTGGTACACACACACACACACACACACATACACACACACACACACACAGGACTATTATGAGCCAACAAAAAATGAAATCTTGCCATTTGCAATGACATGGATGGAACTAGAGGGTATTATGCTAAGCGTGATAACTCAACCAGAGAAAGATAATTATCATATGATCTCACTGATAAGTGGAATTTGAGAAACAAGGCAGAGGATCATAGGGGAAGAGAGGGAAAAAAATGAAACAAGATGAAATCAGAGAGGGAGACAAATCATAAGAGACTCAATCTCAGGAAACAAACTAAGGGCTGCTGGAGTGGAGGGGAGTGGGAGAGATGGGGTGGCTGGGTGATGGACATTGGGGAGGGTATGTGCTATGGTGAGCACTGTAAATTGTGTAAGACAGCTGAAACACAGACCTGTGCCCCTGAAACAAATAATACATTATTTTAATTTAATTTGATTTTAATTTTATAAAATTAAAAAGATAAATAATAACAGTAATAGACAAACACTTTGAATAAAATAAAATAAAAATTCATGAATCTAGGATAACTTAAAGAAATAAGCAAACAAATAAGGCAGAAATAAAAGCTCTTGCTTACAGTAGAATGCCAACTAATATATATATAGAAGAAATGGCAGTCCTACACAATCATCACTGAATGCTAAAAATAGGGGTAAAAGTTTGATGAGGGTAGGATATTATTCTCAAAGTCTCCACAAAAATTATATAGAAAGGATAAAAGAATAACCTTGTGGTGAGGTGCTTGGGTGGCTCAGTCCATTAAGCGTCTGCCTTAGGCTCAGATCATGATCCCAAGGGTCCCGGGATTGAGTCCTACATCAGGCTCCTTGCTCATCCGGGAGCCTGCTTCTCCCTCTGCCTGCTGGTCCCCCTGCTCGTGTGTTCTCTCTTGCGCATTGTCTAACAAACAAACAAACAAACAAATAAATAAATAAAATCTTTAAAAAAAGAAGAAGAACTTTGTGGTAGAGAAAACTATCTGACGATACCTTAACCCAGTGACCAGAGTCAACATCAACAGTGACGGGTCAAATTAACCCATGTGTCTTCCTTAGCTAGAATGAGAAAGCATTCATTTAAGATTGGCTTATTGAAAAAATTATTTAGAAATAGTTCCCAGACTTTGGGATTTCATGGATTAAAAAATTTTTACTTGTTTTGAAGTCTAACAGAGAATTGCCAATTTTTAAATTTTTCCATATAAGCACATAAACTATTGTCATGTACTGTTCCCACTACATTTCATCTTATTTGATTACCTTATTCCTATTATTTTAACTTAATCAACATATATTTTTTTGAAAAACTAATGAATTCACGTGGTTCAAAATCTGGAAGGATTAGAGGATGATGTAGTGAACTTCTCTCCCTGCCTTTTCCAGTGGCGCCCCAGCTCCCTCCCTTGAGAAAGCCCTCGTAATCAGTGACTTGGGCATCCTCCCAAGAATCTTCCACAAATAGACAAATGTGTTTTTCTTCCCCACCTTTTAATATCTTATACATTGTCCCATTACTTGTTTTTCTAGTTAACATTAACTCATATTAAAAACATCTGTCGGGGCACCTGGGTGGCTCAGTGGATTAAGCCTCTGCCTTCAGCTCAAGTCATGATCTCAGGGTCCTGGGATGGAGCCCCACATCAGGCTCTCTGCTCAGCAGGGAGCCTGCTCCCCACCCCTCCCTACTGCCTCTCTGCCTACTTGTGATCTCTCTGTCAAATAAATAAGTAAAATCTTTAAATTAATGCCTCCAATTCCAGGGCAGACTTCTGCTTGAGCCACCCTGGAGAAGCATTTTATCTGCTCTGCCTCCCGGTGCGTGTGTCACCATTTTGCTTCCTAATTACACGATGTACAATCCCCAGTGGTGACATTTGTTCTTGGTACAACTGGCTTCATATGAAATTGCCCATCTTCAATGTTGCTATTGAAAGTCTAATGAAAAGTTACAGATTTTTGGCTGAAAGAAACAATGCCTCATTCTGGAAACTTATATGGCCTTTTATCTTAGTTACCTGGGGAATAGAGACGTAATGGATGAAAGGCAGATTTGACTGCTTGCAAGAACCAAATAGAGCCCCAGACATTGAGCAGTAGCAGGTGTCAATTGTAATCTATTCATATCAAGGCTTATTTAATTATCCAAGGGATCTGGGCACCAGGTTTTGTCTACCAACTGCATCTTTTCTTTTCTTTTCTTTTTTTTAAGATTTTATCCATCTATTTGACAGAGAGAGATCACAGTAGACAGAGAGGCAGGCAGAGAGAGAGAGAGGGAAGCAGGCTCCCTGCTGAGCAGAGAGCCCGATGTGGGACTCGATCCCAGGACCCTGAGATCATGACCTGAGCCGAAGGCAGTGGCTTAACCCACTGAACCACCCAGGCGCCCACCAACTGCATCTTTTCATGAGTCCCTTGGATTGGGAGAGTGTAAGGATCTGTTGCTTCTTTTAAAAATCACACTGCTCTAACCTACCTTTAGTTTAGGTGTGCCGGTTCTTCGCCAAGCACTATTATTGTTGATTATATCTGGGGTACCAGCTAAGTTGGGTCACTCGGAGAGCTTGGGAGTCTTAAAGATGAAATTACTAAGACTTAGTATTATACCTGACCAAAGAAAGGCAGAGGTATTTACTCCATTTCTACTTGATTGGAAATCAAATATCAACCTGCACTTGTTTCTGGATTTGAGTCTTGTTCATTTGCTTATTCAACAGATATTTCCTGAACTCCTCCATGTGCCAGAGCTGAGGATACAATGTCAAATAAAAGAAACAAAGTTTACAGCCCGGAAGAGAGGTCAGATAAAGAAACAACTACCTTCTATGGAGTCCCTCCCATTGGTCTGATAAGAGACAGGGAACTCTTGGAACACAGGGGAGCTACACCAACTTGAGCACAGGATGCCAGGTAAGACTTTGTGGAAGAAGGAAGATTGAGTACCGATTAAATAGGGGAGTATTTGAGGCAGAGAAAACAGCATACATGAAGACATAAAGGCAAAAGTAAAATAGCCATTGGTTCCTCTGAATATCTGAAAATTCAGTAAACAGAGGACAGACCAACAGGGAAAGACAGATGAGGCCAACAGGTGGATGGGGCCAGGTAACGGAGAGTTCTGTTATAGGGGTTTGGATCTAATTTTGGAGGCAATGGGAGAATATTGAAGTGTTAGGCCAAGTGATGTGGTTGTATTTGTCTTTTATTTTATTTTAAGATTTTACTTATTTATTTGACAGTTTCAATCAGCATTATTGTGTTTCTCAGTTCTATGAAATTTTTTGTCTCATCGCTTCAAGAAGTAGTTTTTTTGCATCTTATCTGTAGTTTCTTTCTGAAACTTCTCTCACGTAGCATTTGTCATTCCTCATTTCTGTTTGCCTGCCCACGCCGACTCTCCGGATTTTATCTTTCAACTCCTCTTGGGGTTTGGTTTTGTTTCTGTGTTGTTTTCACCTTCTTCTTTTTTTTTTTTTTTTTTAAAGATTTTATTTATTTATTTGTCAGAGAGAGAGAGCCAGAGAGCAAGCACAGGCAGACAGAGTGGCAGGCAGAGGCAGAGAGAGAAGCAGGCTCCCC
>PISX010005300.1:0-109482 GCA_004024625.1 Mellivora capensis
TGGCGAGGATGTGGAGAAAGGGGAACCCTCCTACACTGTTGGTGGGAATGCAAGCTGGTGCAACCGCTCTGGAAAACAGCGTGGAGGTTCCTCAAAAAGTTGAAAATAGAACTACCCTATGACCCAGCAATTGCACTACTGGGTATTTACCCTAAAGATACAAACGTAGTGATCCGAAGGGGCACATGCACCCGAATGTCTACAATAGCCAAACTATGGAAAGAGCCTAGATGTCCATCAAGAGATGAATGGATAAAGAAGATGTGGTATATATATACGATGGAATACTATGCAGCCATCAAAAGAAATGAAATCTTGCCATTCGCAACGACGTGGATGGAACTAGAGGGTATCATGCTTAGTGATATAAGTCAGTCAGAGAAAGACAACTATCATATGATATCCCTGATATGAGGAAGTGGAGATGCAACATGGGGGACTAGGGGAGTAGAAAAAGAAGAAAAGAAACAAGATGAGATTGGGAGGGAGACAAACCATAAGTGACTCTTAATCTCACAAAACAAACTGAGGGTTGCTGGGGGGAGGGGGGAGGGAAAGGGGGGTGGGGTAATGGACATTGGGGAGGGTATGTGCTTTGGTTAGTGCTGTGAAGTGTGTAAACTTGGCGATTCACAGACATGTACCCCTGGGGATAAAAATATGTTTATAAAAAATAAAAATTTAAAAAAATAAAGAAAAAAAAATAAAATTCTACATCAGGGTCTCCTGGGTGGCTCAGTCAGTTAAGTGTCTGCCTTCTGCTCAGGTCATGATTTCATGGTCCTGGAATTGTGTTTGGCATGGGCTCCTTGCTCAGCGGGGAGCCTGCTTCTCCCTCTGCCTGCCACTCCCCTAGCTTGTGCACACTCTCTCTTTCTCTCGGACAAATCAATAAAATCTTTAAAAAAATAAATAAAATGCTAGATCAGGGGCACCTGCGACTGAGACTCAACTAACTGAGACTCAACTCAGTTAAGTCTCTGATTTTTGGTTTCATCTCAGGTCCTAATCTCAGGGTCCTGGAATCAGGGAATCCTCTTGTGGATTCTTTCTGGTTCTCTCTCTCTGTCTGTCTGTCTGTCTGTCTGTCTCACACACACACACACACACACACACACATAAATAAATCTTTAAAAAATTGCTGAATCATACACCATGCCATTATTATACATTCAACTATTCAGATTTATGATGAAACAGTTTTGGTGTTCACTTTAAAATATGCAAAGAGATGGGGATTTTTTTTTTTTTTGCATTGCTCTTTGCACTAGCAGATTTACCTGTTAATTTGGCACACTCTGGATAATCCACAGGAAGGCAAATCATTGCAGGTCTTTGAAGCAAGATTGCATCGGCAGCTCATTATATATGGATCATTAAAATGAGATACATGCTTCATTCCCATTTCACTAGAAACTTAGTAAGAAGAAGTGGGTTTCTAAAGCAAGAATGGTTTGGGGTAGATGTGATAAATTATATTCTGTTCACTGAGGGCTTCAGACACTGAGATGGTTATCAAGGATCCATTGTATTTTGTCATCATTTTTTTTAGACATAAATCCTGTCCCAAAAATCTCATGCTATTTTTTCAAATTACTCTTTCATCTACTTCCTTGCAATAAGCACCTTCAGCTGTCATATGTTAACCTTCAGGAGACCATTCCCAGCCTCAAATTGAAAAACATGGCTACTTTATGAAAATGGTGGCTGTTTTCTCACTGAAATTGAGTCCCTCTCCCCCTACTCCCACTTTGGTTTCAATAGAAAATAATAATCCTATAAAGGGCACATAATATAAACTTCCCTTTTCTAGCTTTGACCAAAAATAGCATTTTCTTTGCTGCTTGTGTTGCAAACTGCACAATGATTTCAGTGAGTTTCAGATGATTTTCATATTGATGCTTGTATCCACATTTAGGCAGAGGTGACTGTATTGACAAAATTGTAGTAGTTCAGCAATTAAACCAAGTTTTCATAGCTGTCATAGGTGTGTTTGGTTTTTTTCTAGAAAATATTTATTTTCAATTATTTTCTACTTTGAGATAAATAATTATATTCAATATGAATAGATAGATATCTAAGCCAATAATTTCTTAGTGGTAGGCATGATATTCATTGTTATAAACAGGAAGGATAATTGGATACTGTAAACTGCAAAAAATCTTATCATCTCCTTAGGTGACCTTTCTCTGTGGTTCACTTTCTGTGACAGTATCAATAATAAAAGTTTGATAGATGATGATGATTTTTTTTATTCCAGTAAGAAAATAGGAATTATTGAGGAAGAAAGTGAATTTTTTGTATGTCTTATAAAAAGATGAAAAAATTCACAATATCAATAAAAATTATTAAATACCTGGGGATAACCTTTATAAGAACCTACATGAAGTGGAAAACTTCATTAAAAGATATGAAAGAGAGTCCCAGATAGGAAATCTAAAGAGCCATGAAGCCAGACAAAGTATATGAAGCAGTTGTGTTTTAAGACATTGGACATCAGCCAACCTGGGTTGCTCAGTGGGTTAAAGCCTCTGCCTTCAGCTCAGGTCATGATCTCAGGGTCCTGTGATCGAGCCCCGCATCGGGCTCTCTGCTCGGTGGGGAGCCTGCTTCCTCCCCTCCCTCTCCCTCTCTCTCTGCCTTTCTGCCTACTTGTGATCTCTGTCAAATAAATAAATAAATAAAATCTTTAAAAAAAAAAAAAGACATTGGACATCAGTCAGCCAAAGGTGGTGATGCCTGAGAAACAGAAAATCAGTGGGCCTCTGATTGCCCCAGCTTTAATGCTGTGCGAGAATTTCCAGGCTATGGCCCACACACGGGTGCACATGCGTCTGGAGGACTCCTGAGTTGGAGAGATTGGAGAATCCAGGGAGATCAAGGCAGAGTACCAGAGAAAGAGGACTAGATATCTGCAGAGGTTTATTGTTGAGTGTTAGACAGAATTTTCATCAGCACATTCATGTGAGGAGATTCCCCAAGGCCCAGGAAAAGACTGCCGAGAAGTGATGGTAGTTCTTCCCATGCTCACCACACAGGGCTGGGTGGGGGCACCTGTTCTCAATAGCCATACCAAAAAACCTCATAATTTATGGGGTTATTGAGTAGAGGATACAGAATGACCTTAGGTCTGTAATGGGAACTATTAAACCTTGACCAAATGTAGCTCTGATCCTGCCTGAGATTTTATAAATAAGACAAGAAAGGGATCAGGCGACTTTCAAGTATTTTTCAAGCATCAGAGAGCAAAACTTGAGAATATTTATAGAAATACAACAATATCCAGCACCAAACAGGGTAAAATTCACAGTGTGTAGAATTGAATCAGAGTTTATCAGGCACACAAAGAGAAAGGAAAGCATGATCCATAAGGAGGAGAAAATTCAGTCTATTAATCTCTTAAGCCAAAGCATAACAGGTATTAGAAGTAGCAGAGAAAGATATTGAAACATCATACGTGTATTCCCTGTGATCAAAGCTACATACATGAAAGATATTAAAAGGCAGACATCAAACTTCTGAAGACAAAACCTATGTCTGAGATGAAAAACACATTGGATGGGTATTAGCAGATTAGACATGGCAGAAGAAAATGTTAGTAAACTTAAAGGTATAGCAACAGAACTACTCACAATGAAAGGCAGTTAGAAAAAATAAAAGGGAATCAAACGCAGTGAAATGAGGACTAATAAGTTACAGGACAACTTCAGCTAGCCTAATGTATGTGTGATTGGAATCCCAAGGGAGGCAGGGTCAGAAATATTTGAAGGAATAATATTGAAAATGTTTTACAGTTGATGAAAACTGTAAACCCATCAAGGCAGGAAGCTCAGCAGATGCCAGGACTAGACTTGCCGGCCAGAGCAGTAAGGAAAACCAACACAAAAGAAATAAAAAGGCATCTTAAGTGAAAGACAGAAAAATGTCATTTTTTGAGGGTGACATGATTATCTATGTAGAAAATGCAGCATTATCTATTAAAAAGCTGCTAAAACTAGTAAGTGGACTTAGCAGTGTTATAGGATACAAGAACAGTATTTAAAAATCTTAAGACGCTGAGCCGAAGCATCTCATTATGCTTTATTGCTAAGCTACGGGAAAGACTCCTCTACTTGTTTTTGTTTTGTTTTGTTTTTAACCTGCTCTGCCCCCTACTCACCAAAAGGAAAGGTCTACTGAATTGAGAACTCTTTTGTTAGGTGACATGTAACCAGTTGCTTTCTTCATCACCCCCCTGAACTGAGTGTGACCCCTGCCTGCGTCTTCCCACAAAGGGCTTAGTTCCCCACATTGTTTGGCTTCAGTTTTCTTGACTTGGTTTATCGTCACTCTTCTGTTGGCTAACTCTCCATTGGCCCTGTCCTCTAGGAACTGTGCAACTCACCACAATAACAGTTATATTTTTGGCTCATGTGAACTAGTCTTGAACATTTTGGCTAAAATAAGTAGAATCCCTCATAGTCCCACACTGCTTAAGGCTCTGGGTCCTTTTATCTTTTTCTTAACGTGTTTCAGTCTGGATTTTTCATTTCAGTATTTTGTTTGTTACGAAAGCTGTGGACTGATCCCACTTTTGATTATGCTTTTTAAATTTCATGTAGGAAATTTATAAAATAAAATTGAAAGCCTAATTATTTATCATCACAGCTCCAGAAGAAGAATCAAAGTAGTTCCAGGAAGGGTATAAATGACTTAAAGGGTTTGTTTTTTTTTTTCCCCCATAACCATTTTTTTTCACTTTGAATGTAAGATTGGGCTCTGGGCCAAGATATGGAACTTTATTATAGGACTTGGTTGTTTATTTTCATGCAAAATAGATGTTTTTATACCACATAAAAAGTTGAAGTTGTAGGGGATAGTCTTACCTGGAGTGGCATGAAATGGATGTAAGTCCCCATTCAAAGAAAAAAAATCTTTATATCTAATTTTAATGGGCATGAAAATTCTCTCTTGGATTGAATTATGTTGCCTGACCTGAGAGGAAGAAATGCAGATGTGCCTTCATTATTCAGAACCAGTGTAGGTCTCTGTCAACCTTTGTCCTTAGTCATAGTATCTCACTGTTGCTAGAAGATCTGCTCCACAGTAACCTGTCTGCACCCAGGCAGTATTTTGTCAGACATTTTCTCAAATTTTAGTGTTTCGTGTTCAAGAAAACTCCTAACACGTTCATTTATCCCAGTTTTTGAGGGACTGTTGATTGCCTAATGATTCTTAGTGCTTTACCAGGAAACCACGACTTTTAAAAGAGAGATGACTTGAAGAGGCATTATTTGGGTTTTTCTGTGACCATGGTGATTGCCTGATAGCTTCAGAAGCTTTTCCAGCTGAAATTATTTTGGCTGTGTCCTATAGTGTAGACATTTGGGGAATCCTAGGACCAGCCACAGAAACAAACTTTCATAGTGAAATGGAACAGGAAGCTATTGCGTGGACATGGGGTGCTCTTAGAATCAGTCACCAGGCAGGCTGGAGATGGGGCAGGAGCAGAGTGAGGTGAGCCTGCTGGAGCCAAATCAGCCCGAGAGCCAGTCTTGGGAGAGTCCTGCTGCTGGTTCAGCTGGAGCCGGGGTGCTGTTGTTGGAACCGCTGTCCTGACTGGCAGTGGACGCTTCACTGCTCCCCTGGGGCCCGGGCTCCGCTGCGCCCCGGCACCGCTGCTGTTAGGTGAGTCCTTTAGCCCTGTTCCTGTGCATCACCAGCCTGAGACCCCAAAATCCAGAGTACGTGTGGCCAGTGGTAACGTACTTTTGTACGTGATTTTGAAGATTAAATATCATCTCCTACCTGTGTCCAGGGGTCTGCCTCCACCGAGACTCCGAGTGGAAATTCTCCAAACACAGGAAAATGGCGTAGATCCCAGGCAGACAAAAAATGTCAAAAGTTCAGTCCAGGCAGGGCTAGTCAAGTAGTTGTTTGTGGCCTGGAATAGAGCTCGAGCTGCCTGCTAGAGGACCTCTGGGGTGGTTCTCATGGCCCATCTTTTTTTTTTTTTTTTTAATTTATTTATTTGTCAGAGAGAGAGAGCAAGCGAGCACAGGCAGACAGAGTGGCAGGCAGAGGCAGAAGCAGAGGAAGAAGCAGGCTCCCTGCCGAGCAAGGAGCCCGATGTGGGACTCGATCCCAGGATGCTGGGATCATGACCTGAGCTGAAAGCAGCCGCTTAACCAACTGAGCCACCCAGGCATCCCATCCCTTCTTGAGAGGCATTTCAGAACTGAGGTATTCTCCTACTTAGCAAGAATGGACATTTAAACCCTTGGTTTTGCTGTGATTTTGTGTTTGGTTTTCTTTAATTTGCTGTTCTTCATAATGAACTAGCCCTGGTAAATGTTCTGTTGGTCTAGTAGAATTCTGCCTTTCTACAGTGAGTACAAACATTCCCTGCTGTGTTTATTTGAAAAAGGAGCAGGCATTTTCTATACTTTAGTGGCATATGGTGCTAAGATTTTATCATACTTTCTTATAAAGAGCCAGGAAACTTTCTCTGCTTAAAAATGTGTGTTTATAAACAATAGGCTTGCAGTGAATATTCCCATCTGTTAGGTGAACATAATTTGTGTAGGAATTCCTGTAATAGGTGGAGTACTTTGCAACTTTTTAGTATATTTTTTCCCTGGTGAGACATTAGACTAAAGAGATGGTACAAAACAGCATATGCCTAATATTCAATTTTGTATCTGCTCCCTGTTGTTCGAAAATACTGCTATTTTTGTGTATTAGTACATAGGATTACTATAGAAATTCCTAAGAATTTAAAACATAGGATACTGCAAAAGAGAAAGAGAAAATGGAATGGATAACAATTACTTAAATATGGAAATGTTGCAATGATGAAACTGTTCATGTAGTTTTTCAAATATGTACTCCTATAACTTGTGTTATTTCATTTCCAAAACTTTTGTCGACTTCATTGTAACTTAATCTCAAAACTCCTCCTTATCTATAATCATGGTATCTGACAGTTAAAGCTGCTCATCTTTCTAGCCTTGGTTTCTAATTTAAATAAATGGCATTGACTCTCTGTGTTCAGTTTGATATTACTCTTATTATCCACACTAATTAATTTTTTGAAATGAGCCATTGCCCAGAATGAAATAAAATTGTGAAGATTAAAACTCAGTAATATTTTTCATAAAAGATTTTATTAATCTTGTCGTGGGAATATCAAGATGGTTATCAGAGGGAAAACATACTTTGATTAATATTTGCTTAGTGCTGAATTACCTAGATTGTCCAAATGTTTTATTCACTTAAAAATTATGCCTTTAAGTTCCTTTTTCAGGTTGACTAATTGGACATACTTGAGTAAAAAGATGAGCAATCAGTTGAATGTAAGCAATTTCAAGCTATGCTTAGGAACTGAGCCAAGAAAGCGTACCGTTCGTGGTGCTTTTTACCTCATTTTAAAAAGTTTCTCTGATTATCCTTTGTGAGAAGTATTCTTAAATTGAAGATAACTATTAACAACATCTTTGTAATAAAGGATAGCATTGCTGAGTTTTCTCTTTTTTGGGAAATAGACTACCATTCGATTGGGTGTTAGCCCTCTTTTTCTTTCTTGTAGTAGGCAACTTCCTTTTTGTAAAAAGTGTCCAGGACTCAGCCTTATTCTTGATTTGTTTTTGAACATGGCCTAGAAACCAGTTAATGAACTCTCTTAGAAGTCTTGTGAAAGATTTGGGTTCTGGAGCTGTAACACTCACTTGAAGTAGTCCTTGGCTATAAATTGTACTTGCTTATGGATTTCAAAATATCCTAAGTTATAAAACTAACAGTAAACTGAAAGCAGGCTTTTATGGAATCTGTATCTTCTAACTACTTTTTTTCCTTCTATAAAATGTTATTGAAGTTTTTAGAAAGGCATTGATTTGAAGGACGTGATTACTTACAGTCATATAGCATTGAAAAATACCAATGAAGTCACCTTTCAGTTACCCACAACATTTTTTTAAAAGATTATTTATTTATTTGACAGAGAGAGAGAGAGAGAGAGAAAGAGAGAGAGATCACAAGTAGGCAGAGAGGAAGGCAGAGAGAGGGGGAAGCAGGCAGGGAAGCAGGCTCCCTGCTGAGCAGAGAGCCCGATGTGGAGCTCGATCCAGGACCCTGGGATCATGACCTGAGCCAGAGGCAGAGGCTTTACCCCACTGAGCCACCCAGGCGCCCCAACTCACAACATTTTTAACGTTAATGTCAGTCCACATGTGGAGAAGGAAGCGAGGGAAGTGTGCGAATTGTTTTGGCAGGGGAGGGGGGCTATAACTGTGAGCACAGAGGGGAATTGTGTCACCATGTCACTGCTCTCTTTGCCTTGATGACACCTGTATCTCATCCTGAAAGTGTTATTTGAATTTTTAGGTAGAGTAACATGACACATTATGTAAAGTTTATTGCCAGTTCTAGATATGACTTCTAGAGATTCTGAGAGAATTATAAACACCTTTTGTTGAAAGGTCTAGTTTAAGTGTAATGACCTATAGCTATTTTACATTTGTCATTTCTTCAGCGACTTGTGAGTGTTGTCTGCTACATGCATGGCAGTGTGCCAGGCGCCAGGGGCAAGTGATAGACAAAGCAGATCTAGAACCTAGCTTGGGGTATTACTTACTGACAGCCTTGCTGGGGAGACAGACATCGATGACGTAATCTCACAAATAAATGGCGGTTGGTGAGTGTGTCGACCAAAGAAGGATTGCACAGACAATAGTTTACCAAAAATAAAATATTTGTTGAGCACTTGCGAAATGAGATGCCAGAGCTGCTCTAGATATAGAAGCATTAACACTTCTTTTTGGTATTTGGCAGGTATATTATCCCATCTTTACAGAGGCTTGATGCTGGGTTTTACCGCTGTGTGGTGCGAAACAGGATGGGAGCTCTCTTGCAGAGAAGATCAGAAGTTCAAGTCGCATGTATGTGTGCATTGGAAAAGTTTCCGAATGATAAATAACAGAAACAAAATGTCTGTGGGGAATGCTGATCAAAATCACTTTTAACCATTGTGGGAATTGAGATTCTGTCTTGTATTCTCTTTGGAACAGAATAATTGCTAAAGGTTTTGGGAGATAAGTAAACAGGCAGTGAGGCTGGTCCAATGGTGGTAACGGGGCTAATGAGGTCAATGCCTGCCCTGGCCATCCAGCAGTCAGGGGCTCTGTCAGGCCCTGTGGAGGACAGAAAACAAAGTATTAACAAGATGCCTTCTGCTTTTTGATTAGCTGCTGTTAGTGTTTCTGATACTCAGATTCAAATGTTTTTCAAATAACAAATTAAACCCAGTTAGGTAAAATTTTGTCAGTTCATAATTAGTTCTTTCCAGTGATTTCCTTAAAAATTCTTCAGCTATACAATAAAAAGTAGATGGATAGTAATGTTCTAGATGGCATTACTGTTAGTGACTTGATGAGGTCTCTGTGGGGCAGACCCATTTTGGAGTAAAAGTAACTGAGGGGAGATACCAGAGTGCAGGGAGTTTGTTTTTGATGTTTATTCTGAAGGAATTGGAGACGGGCTGGCCAACGCAAAGCACTTAATACTTTTGTAGTCCAAAATCTGTGAAGGGTCAGGTCTATCTAAAATGGCCTGTCTGCTTTATTATGTTTTGAATTTACTACCAAAATGTATTGTCATTGAAAAGAAAGCAGTGTTTATGAAGCTTTAAGTTACATGTTACTATGTTACGACAGATTTCAGAGAACTCTAGGGAGTTCCTAAACTGAGCTGTCAACCTAACTAGAATGTTTTCTTATTTTTTTGACCACAGGTAAAGCCTATAGTTTTCAGCATTACTATATCGAATAAAATAATTCCTCACTACTCTACTATTCTGTAATTACTAGTGACTGAGTGAGGTGCTGGTCCTGTATACATTTAGTTATGTTTTTAATTAGGAAGGCTCAACTTTTCTGAATTGTTGTGAAGTTACTCAGCTAAATTTTTCTGCAGAATAACTGAGAACTTCTATTCAATTGAATAATTGAAAATACAATTAATACATACAAAGTTTAGATCAAACATATTTGAATACCCCAAACATATTTGAATAAGTTAACAGCTTGGAATTTATTATCATGTATTAAATGCTATGTGTAATATTATTTGGGGCTTTTTTTTTTTGGTCAATTATTTGTTCCCTTGTTTCTATCATTTATCTCTGGCTCTTTGATGTTCTCTTTCTCTTTTCTCCTCCTTTTTGATAAGTTTCACTTTGAAAATAACCGTGACTATTTTCCTAATCTGTTTCATTAGTTTGTTTCATCTCTTTCCTAGAATATTAAATGCTGCTTCTTACATAGGAAATAATTTCCTTTGAATAAAAACATGCATGGATAATAGAGTTTTTCTATGAACTATTCCAAATTTATATACATTGAAAGGAATACACATATGCCACGTGTGTGTATACGCATATATCTGTATCTAAGCATAATGTAGACATTTTTCAGAAGTTTCAAATGTTACTAATTTAAAAATTGGCTTCTTATACCTACATTCTAATGACTGAGGTTTTTTTCTGTGACACCTATTTTTAAAAAGACGCTGTTTACTGGTAGCACAGAGACTGGAATGAAGCCTGCTTGCCCCAGATTAAAGGAAACTGAACCGGGCAGCAGTGGCTGCCTGGGCGGAACCAGCCTGAGAGATGGGGGAGCTGGGAGGAGCTGCGGGGCGAGATGCCGGCGCTTCATTCCCATCTCTGTGCCGGTGGGATGCTTTCCCACAGTTTATTCCAATATTAAAATCAGTTGCAAACGTTTCTTTGTAGTGTTGCCGCGACACAAAGACCATGAAGTTCTGCTGATTAATGCATTTTGTGGGCACTTTGGAGGCACATGGCTCTGCCTCATGCTTCGCTTCACCCCCAGATCTGCACTCATCAGCATTACCGCTCAATCTCTCTTGTCTTATTGCTTAATTATAGCAACGTCGGTGACTTTGCTGTAATGTATAATTATTTCCATCTTTGACCCTTCCCCCTCCCCAAAAAAAGAGTTTTCTGGAACTTAAAGGGTCTGATTTTTCTCTGCAGATATGGGAAATTTCATGGATACAGACCAGAGGAAAACAGTGTCACAAGGACATGCAGTAGTTCTCAACTTACCACCCATCGCCAGCTGCCCAAGAACGCAAGTGACCTGGTTCAGAGAAGGGCACAAGATCATTCCCAGCAACAGAATGTAAGTTGCTCCAAACTTTAAAACACAACTCATTCCACTTGTTGGCACCATTGACCTGTTATTTAATGAATTTCACTATATCGGTTAAGCCTTGAAAAGAATAATAACCTGGTCTGGTAGTCTTCCCCCAGTCCTTCTAACCAGCTTTTTGGAAAACTTGGCTTGGAAATATTTAAACAGTTTAAAGCAATCGTCGTGTCATGTTACCCTTTGGGATGCTGCGTGCCCAGAATAAAGCGTCCTTACTTAGTCGTTATGGTCTCTTTTTCCCTTCCTTGAATGCACTTTCTGAGGTGTCATTGTCATCCCTGAGTTGTGTTTAGCTCCAAGTACTAATTTAATGAGTGCTGGTATTTACTTATAGAGCTGTGGGGTTTTTCCCCCTCTTTTTACTGAGCCATGTTTGATACTACTTTCTCTGACAATAAAACAGTAATTACCGCTTATTTCTCTTTATCCTTTTATCCTACCGTGACAGTTTTATTTCCCTTCGTCTAATTAGTGGTTCGCCCATCTATTGCAGAAGAGTTGCTTTGTGATTAGTTAAGCATTATTTCAAGGTGTTCCTGCCTATCCCACATTCAAGGTATTTATCTAATGCCAAACAGATTTTCTTCATTTAGAGCTTTAAGTGATTAAAAAGAACATTCGGTATATATTTCATAACTGGGCATTCTGCAATATAATTTAAAGATAATGTACCAAATATAAACATTTCAGGGATGAACATTTCTGAAAGAATCATGAAATGCTTATAAGCTTGGGCTAAAAGTCAAATACTTACACCGTCAGATGGTTGCACTCATAAACAAATTCATGAGAAGAAAATGCTTTTGTTCTGTTTTTCTAAAACAGATATGTATATAAAATAGTTTGCTGGAAGGGTTTTAAATGTAACTCTGAAAGTCACTGTGCGGTGTCAACTTGCTTTCTCCCCTACCTGCCCATCCATGGGGTCCTTTCTCTAAACCAGGCTCCATGGCTCTTCTGCCTGGGCCTCTGAACCTTGACTCCAGACCATTCTTAGCCTTATTGAATACATGTTTCTAGTCTTGTTATCAGAACAGGAAAAATACTGAAGTGTATAAAGGCCATATTTAAAAATGTAGTAAATATACTAATTACAGTAGAAAATGAGATAACTGTTTTCCTTTTTACTTTATTAAGAGTTGCTTGGGTGTCCACGTTTATATTGATTCCGATGATAAGAAATGCCTCTCAAGGTCGGTGAAACAAAGAACAGGGATCAATTTTTCATTCTTTTAGAAGGCTGTTAGGCTGAACAAAATACAGCTGAGGTAGACTCTTGCAAAATATTCTGGAAGTTTCTAGCATTGAGCACAGCATGGCTGGGCCAATTTGGGATGAATGCTAGGGAAGGGTGCTAGGGAGGGTGGGTAGATTGAACTAAGCTTCCTCTCCAAAGTCGGTGCTTCTAAGTAATGTCAGTGGGAGCACAGTCTGTGGTGGAAGGATTAGTCTAACTCAGCAGCAAGCAGCTGTACAGCCCATCACTTGTTGACTTGCCGTCTAGCCAGATTCACGAGGCAGCATTTATTCAAGAAGTATGGAAGGAGATAGAATGAAATAACAGCTCTTAATTTTATAAGCTTTTCTTTTTCGACTTGCAGATTCTTGTTAAAACCGTTCAATTCCTGGCTAGCCGCTAATGTAAAGAAGATGCTAAGTAGGCTTTAACTTAGTGTCCCAACAAACAAGTGATCTGCGAAGCCATTGATAAATCTCCAACCTCAGTAGAATAATACGCCGGTGATTTTTTTTTTTCCTTAGGAGATGAGATGAGATGAGGCTGGTTATGGATATTTTCACATTTGCAAGGCCTTTTGTTTCATACTTTCCACCTCATCATCACCCCCATATTTATTAAGTCCCTGCTGTGCAAGATGTCATAAATCAGTGCCCGTGTGGTCTTTTTCCGAAGTTTATACATCATTCAAAGATAGATTGCTTTACACTTCTAAGAAGGTTTGGCTTTGGATAGCAGTTGGGAGGGCATTTCTGCATGGCCCCTGCCCAGACGGTTGGCAGACAGGAGTCAGATGGCATTAGATCTGTTCTGCACCACCAGAGGTGTCCTTTAAAAACGGAAACTTTTGGCTGAAAGTGTTTCACTATAGAGAAACAGGTCAAGCTTCTATACCTGTCAGTTCCCTAACACGGCTGTGGAGATGATCCTTTGCCATGAGGAGGAGGAGTCTTGCCAGCCCCACCTCCTTACTTTTTTTTTTTTTTTAAGATTTTATTTATTTACATGAGAGAGAGCATCGGGGGGAGGAGCAGTGTAAGAGGGACAAACAGGCTCCTCTCTGAGCCCCAAGCCGAAGCCCTATGTAGGGCTTGATCTCAGGACCCTGAGATCATGACCTGAGCTGAAACCAAGAGTCGGACACTTAATGACAAAGCCACCCAGGTACCTCACCACTGTGACCTTCAGAATGTGAGCTTTTGGCTTACAATTAAATGTTTTTTTTTTTTCATTTTCAAGGGAAATAATAATTCTAATGTTTCCTAACTTGAAAAGTCAGTTGAATCTCCTATTAATAATTTTAACAGCAGCTGTTATTGAGTACCTACTTTAAACACATCCTCCCTCATCCTCACAGCTGTCTTCTGAAGAAGTATAATTAGTTGTGCTGACCCTAACCCTAACCAGCCCACAGGACACACCGCTGACCAATGGCAGAGCTAGGGTTCCACCCCAGGCCTGTCTGTCTCTGAGTCTCATGCTGTCTTCTGCATCACACTAATTCTTCTTTTCACTTTATTTTGCCAAACCTTCTTGGTGCTTTTGATATCTCTTTCCCTATTCTTCTTATTTTCCTATTTCTCCCTTTTTAGAACACCAGCCTTCAATTTGAAATACTACAGGTTGCCGTGAGCCACAGGCGCACACAGACACATTGTCCACCTAGCCCTGAGTCTGCCTGTAGGTGTATTATGGATTCAGTATATCAGGTCTGTAAGTCCCTAACTTCAGAAGTTTTTAACAAAAGAGAAGGCAAACATGGTTATCCAGTTAAGGCGTGGGCTTTATGAAATTCAGAGGCCTCGTGGGAGGGAAGGTGGAAATGATGTGTGTGTAGCACAGGGTGGGAGGCAGCAGGACAGAGAGGGCAGCTGCTGTGTGCAAAACCCAGCACCTGATCCCTGGAAGCCTCTTTGTTCTTGAGCTACACACTTGTGGAAGGAGGAAGTTTAAATTGTGCAGCAAAAGGAGCAGCAAAAATCCATCACCATCCCAGAAAAGTAGCTGAAGTGAATGTCCCCATGGTGGTTGTGAGCTGCTGCACATTCACGTCAGAATGAGGGTAAAGGAAAAACTCACGAAGTTCTGATTGCACTTTGGGCTTTTCCCCCCATTCTTTTGCTGAGTACTTATCTAGGGCATACCACATCCCAGGTGCTGTGCCAAGCACCGAATATGCAGCAGGAAACGAAAGTCCTTGTCCTCAGGAACCCTGTCTCCAAGTAGAAGGAAACAGATGACATGCCAACTGGTGATAATAGTGAGGAGAAAATGAAGCAGGGGCGGAGTGGGGAACGCAAGGGTCATCTGGGTTGCTGTAGATGTAAAATCAGAGAAGTTCTCTCCCCTAACCACCTCTTTGAGCAGAGACTGGAGCAAGTCCAGGGAGGAGGCCTGGGAGTAAATCAGTGAGAAGAGAACCCGAGATAAGGGAATGGCATATGTGTTGGAGGAACAACGAGGTAGGAGTGAGGGAGAGTGCTGGAGAGGAGGTTCCTGAGCTGGCTGGACCTGATTCCTAGATGCTGGTGACTTAGCCAGAGTGAGGACTTTGGCATTTGCTCTGAGGATCTGAGCAGAGCAGCAGTGTGATCTCCCTTGCGATCCTTCTATTAGGAATTCTGTGAGGAGTGGACTATAGGGCAGTAGAATCCGAAACGAGGAGGCCCAGTAGGGGTTTGCTGCAGTAGTTCAGATGACTCAGGTTTGGGGAGGGCTGGGGAGAAGTGGCCGATACCGATATATTCTGAACGTAGACTGCGTAGGATTTCCTGCTGGATTAGCTGTGGGGAATGAGAGGAGAGGAGCCATGGACAACTGAGAATTTTGGCCTTCACAGCTGATAGGATGGACTTACCATTTCCTGAACGGGAGAGGTGATTTGCAGGCAAAGCAAGTTCTGTCTGTATTTGGGGGTGGGTGTCTAAAGTTGGTTTCGTACATGTTTGAGATGCATAGTAGATGGTCATGAGGATCCATTCGTGAGATAGTTGTTATATCAGACTCAAGGTCAGCAAAGAGGTCTAGCTAAACCTGGGCATTGTTAGTATGTTCGTGATTTTTAGACCTCTTTAATGCTCCGTATGAAACACCTAAGTCAGTAAGCGAAGCCCAAAGAGTTCATCATATCAGCTGAGATGCTCTTGGTCAGAGGTCATAGAGGATCAGTCTGACTGAGCTAAATGACCATGAATTGGAGTACTTGAAGAATTTCAGAACCAAACCAGTAGAAGGACGGGGAGAGGGTAGGACCAGGGTGGGGGGATGCATCCTGGGACTGTGCTCCAGGCCAAGGCACAGGGAGCCAGTCAGCACTTTAATGGCTTCCCAGGAATGTGAGGTCCAATCCCCTGGAACTTGTAACTATGTCACATAACAGGGCAGATGGGGAAGAAGGCTGCAGAAGCAGGAGAAGACTCGTAAGCTGGGAAGGTGGGACAGAGGAGGAAAGGTGAAGTCTTAAGACAAGCGCAGGTGTGTTCAGTGCCAGGGGCCCCCCGTGCCCACTGCCCGCAGTGCTCTCTTCTCACCTTCAGATGTGAGCAGGTGAGAGTCACAACCCCTCGTGGCATGTAAGGTCATTTCCTCCAGGAGTTTCAGTGTCCCCTGGGTATTGGCCATTGAAAACATCCTTGTTCTGAGAACTCTGTCTTGTGCAGCAGATACACACTCCTGGAATGGCTGAGTGGTGAAGAAATGTGAAGAAAAGTCAGTAATATTTGTAAACTTCCTCACCAAAAGTGGGGGGAACATAACCTTGAGGAAAAATGCTATTGATGAAGGAGAAATCTATCTTAGGAACGGCAAACAGTGCTTCAAAAGAAATGAGACTAAGTTATACTCAGAATTTTGAATAGGTAATTATAGGTTTTATTTATCTAAGAAGATGAAAAAAAATGTGCGTTTGTTTTTCTGATTTACTGAATCCAAATAGTTTGCTATCTTTGCATGTCAAAGGTGAGGATAGCCTTGTCTTATAAATATTGTCTAATCTGATAATAAAATTGTTCTGTTATTTTGGTTTTGATATATGTTCTTTGTTTCCTTTTATTTCTCAGAATGTGAAATGTGAATGTTGATGTCGTGCAATGTCGTGCAATATTTCTCCCTCCTCCAGGAGGTAATTTATGTCGGCAGTTATCAGATTAGGACGCAAAGACTTGTTTTGTACTGTGCCATTCTCTGGCTTAATTGCAGGTTCTTGTGCTCAGACTGCGTGCGGCAGCCTACCTGATGGGAATGCGGAAGCACAGCGTACTTGCCTGTGTTTGCTGGGGAATGCGAAGTTTATAGATTAAATATTTCAACCTCCAGTCAGCTTTTTGCAGGATGACTTGCCAGGGAAGATGTGAATTGTGAAGTATGGGCAGTAAACAGCATCCCAGGCGATGTGGAAACAGCCTGACTCGTAATTGTCCATGCTTAAATACTCGAATGTCCATTAACTTATTACCATTTCATTTCAATCGCTTCAAGAAAGATTTGTTTAAATTAGCGCTTGTAGTGGAAGTCACAACTTAATGCTTGAATGAAGTAGATCTGGTTGTAATAATATTTTTATAGTTAACTGGGCTTTCAAAATAATATGCTTTTAAAAATTTTATATTATATTTTATAGGCATTTTGTGAATGTTTATAGAGTATGTCTATACATGTGAATTGAGCCCTATTTGCTATAAGTGAAAAAGACTAGGAGATGTGGGCTCCAGACCTACTTCCATCATTAAGTCCGACCTTGGGCAAATTACTTTCTCTGCTTTGCTTCCATTTTCTCATGTCAAAATGGGGAAGGTGTGCTAAATGACCACTGAAGTCCTTTCTGGTGTTCACACTCAGCCATGCTCGTGGAAGGGCAGGACCGTTCTGCCTCTCCCTCTCCTCATGCATTTAGTAGCTATTTACTACTACATTTAGTGCTAATTTTACTAATTTACTATTTTACTATTTACTAATTTACTATTACATTTAGTGCTAATTTTTTGCCAGGCACTGTTCTAGCTGCCAGGGGCAGAAAGGGGAATGAGGCATTGAAGGTCCTGCCATCAGTGAGCTATGGCCTCACGTGGAAACAGGTTAATAAACAGGATACTCTCAGGGGAGGACAAGCACCATGAGGGAATGAATGGGGACTGGGATGGGAGAGCTGAGCGGGAGAGGGAGGGATCTGGCTGCTGCTCTACACTGGGTGGCCCAGGACAGCCTCTCTGGGCAGGCAACATTTTAACAACCACATTACTGAGGTATAATTTACATACAACACGAACAGATTTTCAACACACAAATTGATGAATTCTAGCAAATATGTGACAAATGTCAACCCCTTCCCAATCAGGTTCACTGGTGTACTTAGTACTCATATGCCTTCTCCAGCCCTGCCCACTAACCTAATTTTTATTACCATAAGCTAGTTTGTGTATTCCAGAATTTCTTATAAATGGGATCATAGAATATGAAATCTTTTGTGTCTGGCTTATTTCATTCAAGATAATTTCTGTGATACTCTCAGGACGGTGTTTAGTAGAGTAATTATTAATATTTCTGAGTGCCGGCATTGTTTTAAGTGTTTTCCATGGAATGATTCGTGAGATCCTCCCAGCAGCCCAATGAGTCGTCCCGTTATTGTCCCCACTTTACTGATGGCTGCTAAGGTAGGGAGAGGGCAGCAGCTGGTCAGTGTCCTAGCCCCCCACTTGCCCTGCTGTGCTGCTTTCTCAGCTTCTGTCTGTAGGGCGAGGAGCCTGCCCTGCACGGAGCTGGAGGACAAGTGTTCTTGGCAGAGAGGGCAAATACTTGCAAACCCAGGAAACAGCTGCTTGTGTTTGCTCAGCTGGAGGGGCTGTTGTGCGGTTGGGGTGTGGAAAAGAGGCAGAAGGGAGTGCGAGGGACATGGGACCTGGAGGCAACAGAGTCTCTGAAGGAATCAGGATTTATTCCATATACCGTAAGAAGTCTTTGCAGAGTTTGTGTTTTTTTTGGAAAATGTTTTGAGATTGTGGTAAAACACATGTCACATAAACTTTACCACCCTAACCCTGGTTCAGTGTACAGTTCAGTGGCATTAAGGGCATTCCCACTGCTGTGCAGCTGTCCCCACCGTCCAGGTCCAGAACCTTTTCTTGTTCCCACACTGAGGCTCTGCCCCCACTAAGTAACAACTCCCCCCTTGGCCCTCCCCACCCCAGCATCCACTCCTCTGTTTTCTATCCCTGATTTTGACGTCTCCAGGGTTCCTCATGCAAGTGGAACCATGCAGTATTTGTCCTGTTCCCTCATCTTTAATTAAACTTTGTATTTCGAGTTGATTGTGTATTCAAATAGGGTTGTAAGAAATAATGCAGGCAGGGACACCTGGGTGGCTCAGTTGGTTAAGCAGCTGCCTTCGGCTCAGGTCATGATCCCAGCATCCTGGGATCGAGTCCCACATCGGGCTCCTTGCTCGGCAGGGAGCCTGCTTCTCCCTCTGCCTCTGCTGCCACTCTATCTGCCTGTGCTCGCTCGCTCTCTCTCCCTCTCTGACAAATAAATAAATTTAAAAAAAAATTAAAAAAAATAAAAAATAATACAGGCAGAGCCCATACACCCTTTAACAAGTTTCCCCAAGTGGTGAGATCCTTGCCACACTGTCGCACCATATCACAATTAGGATATTGACATTCATAGGGTCAAAACAGGACACATTCCCATTACTAGAGGGTCCCTCCAGTCTTGTTTATGGCTAGACCCCTTTCCTCCAGCCCTCATACCCACCCTCTCCATTTCTATAATTTCATCACTTAGACCATTTTATGTAAGTGGAATCATGCAGTCTGTTGTAGGGTTGGCTTTCTTCACTCATCATCATCATCATCATCATTCAGGTCATTGCCTGCCTTGGTGGTTGGCTCCTTCTCACTGTGTAGTGTTCCATGGTGTGGACATACCACAGCCTGTGTAGCTAGTGGTGAAGGACATTTGGGTTGTATCCGGTTTTCCACCATTGCGAATAAAGCTGCTATAAACATTTGTGTACAGGTTTTTGTGGAAACAGAAGTTTTTGTTTTTCTGGGATAAACACCGGGGAATGCAGGTGCTGGGCCACATGGTAGCTGCATGTTTAGTTTCTGTAAGGAAACTCCCAGCTGTTTTCAAGAGCAGATGTACTATGCTATACTGCCCCCAGCAGTGTCTGGGCGGTCCCGTTTCTCAGCCCCTTCTCTCTCGCTTCATGCTCACACGGTTTTTTGTTTTAACCATCCTGATAGGTATGTGATTATAACTCATGGTGTTTTTAATGTGCATTTACCTAATGGCTGTTGATGTTGAATATCGTTTAACGTGTTGATTTTGGAAGGAACCAAATAGGAAAAATACTAAACCTCTTGAAGTGAAAAATATAATTATTTATCTAAAAAGTCAATTGAATCAGTGAGAGAGCAGACACTATGCAGCTAAAGTGGGAAATATTGTCTGGGTGGGTGTGAGGAAGAAAACTCATAATAAAGCACAGAGATAAAAAAAAAGATGGAAAATATGGAAGACAGGCTAAGAGATAAAGAGGATAGAATAATCACTCGAGCTCTAAGAAGAGGGGGAAAAGAATGGAAAGAATGGGAGGAGATAATGTTCAGAGATAATTGTCCTAGTATTTCCTAAAATGATGGATCCTCAGAGTCAAAAGGCATAAGCTCCAAGTAGGACAAATGAAAATATATCCAAATCTAGACGTATTATAATGTTACCGTTGAACTTCAAAGACAAGAAATCTTAACAGCAACCATACATGTAATTCCCGTTGCCTCAAAGGCACAGCCATTAGATCTCTGTGGGCAGCAATAGTAGAGAAGATAACAGACTAACAGCTTCACAATTCCAAGGGATGTAACTGTAATTGTGGAAACCCATATCCTGCTAATCTAGTGTCCCAACTGAGGGAGGCGTGAGGATATTTTCGGACAAGACTGGGAACGTATTTTTCTGAGAGCATCCCTGAGAGACCCACCAACAGTAGGCTGAGGACAAAGGAAGTAGAATGTTAGAAATGTTGGTGTTCATTTGATTTTTTTTTTCCTGTTAGGAAATGTTTAGTAATTGTGGTTTTACTATGTTTAAATAAAAGATAAGGAAGGTGGAGGGAGCAGGTAGAGATAGTTCTTTGGGCATATTTTTACTGGGAATGGCTGCAGAGAAAGGGCTAATGTCCACATGGGCTACCTGAGATCAAGGGGGTGGTTTTTCTGTTGAGGTGGGAAATACCAGAGAATATTTGTATGCTAGCAGAAGCAGTTCTCCATGAGGAAAGGAAAATGTGAAGGGTCTAGGGAGCGTGAGTGTAGCTAGAGGAGCAAAATCCAGGGAGGGCGAGAGGCCAGGTAGCCTGGGCACACACACAAGCAGCATGAGAGGGAGGGCCTGGCATGGTGGGGTCCACGGGCTTACACCTGTACACGGGGGGCCTTCAGCAGGGAGCCTTAGAGAGAGTCAAGGGCAGCTTCCACTGTCACAAGAGAAGCCTAATGGGGGTGTGGATGCATGTTGTGTGGCAGATGTTTTTAGGGGAAATTGAGGGCTTGTAGGGTTTTCTTTCCTCTGTGAGTATTGAGAGGAGGTATGAGTTCAGAGTGGAGTGTGGCACACAATGAGAGGGAAGGTGCTGAATCATCCCGGGACTCAAAGCAAATGGAGAAACATGCTAGGCTCTTGGGACCACCTGAATGCACATGCATGGTTGCGGCTTGTGCTACTGGAGCTCTTCAGGAAGCTTTACAGGTTCTGATGCAGTTGTAGGAAAGGCAACTAATTGGGTTCAGAGAAGGTGAAGTTTGCCTGTCGCATGGGAGTGAAAAACAAGGACATCGAGGGTGTTTGCAAGGGGGCGATGGCTCTCAGTGGACTCGGAATCATCTGAGGGAGGAAGTGTGGGGTGGTCATACATGGCGGCATGGAGTCAGAAGACCACGGGAGCCTGTGAAGGAAGAGGAACGACTGAGTGGGGAAATGAGAAGTGCTGCGTTGGGCCCCACAGATCCACTCATCCTCACCTTGGCCACTCCTTCCGGTCCCGGACAGCAGGTGTCTCCTCCCATTGGAACGGACAGAGTGTTGCAATGCAGAATGCTGGCCCTAGTTAAATTTTTGTAGGGTGAAACTTGACCCTTACGGAAGCCGAGAATGGGTCTGTGTGGGGGAGAGGGAGCAGACCAGCAGAGAAGTTGCCACACCACCCCCAGCTAGACTGTCCAGCGACGGGTGGCTTCAGGCCTCCTCTCTGAAGTCATCCTTCGAGTCAAGCACAGCTGCAAACCTGAGGCCAGTGGGCTCCCGCCCTCCTTTGTGCTCTCTCCTCTCTCCCTTCTCCCTATTTACAGCGACCTCACGAACCTGGAGCGGGCCCACAGAGACGCTGCTGCGGAGACTCTGTTCCCCAGGAGACCCGGGGTGTGATGTCGGGGATCTGGGATGGGACTTCAGAATGAACTCTCGTAGGGGTTGGCAAGGCTGAGAGGGTGGCCGTGCATGTGGGGCTGGGATGGCACAGGAGAAAGTATCAGCAGAGGTGAGAGGGTTAGTCACCAAGGTCCCAGCAGGGGTGCTCAGCCACCTGGGATGACAGCAGCAGGAGGAGTCCTGGTGATGTAGTTTTGATTAGTAGTGTTTTGTTGGGGCCTGGATCCAATGGCCAAGAAAGAATTCTTGAGACGTCTTTGGTGCAAAAAGGTGATTTTGTTAAAGATCAGGACCGGAAAAAGAGCTGCTGCCCTTGGGGGTTGGGGGAGGTAGGGAAAAAGGGAGGTATCCAAAGGACTTTGATATGCTAAAGAAGACTTTTTTTTTTTTTTAAGATTTTATTCATTTATCAGAGACAGCAAGAAGGGAGTGCACATGCCCTGGAAAGGGGCAGAGGCAGGGGGAGAAGCAGCACCCTTAAAGAAGACTCTGGGGATACTGGAAGCCTTACTGTTATCAAGCTAAGGCTGTTTTCCCCTCTAGCAAAGTATCAACATTAAGACAGTTGGGGTTTGCTAGAAGAATGTTGTGCTCTGCCTGGCTCAGTTATTTGTCAATGGGCTACAGGTTATAAGGACATTTAATTTTGTCTTCATTTCTTTTCTGCCTCTTCATTTCTTTTCTGCCTCTGTTTCCCACATCACTAGGGAGACGCAGAGCCAGGAGATTCCTTCTGCAGCAGGTGGTGGGAGTAAGTCGAAGCCCGGCCGGGGGTTCCGAAGAGTAAAGGGAGCTCTGACTCTGCCACAGCGGCTTCAGAGGAGCTGGGGCTTGGAAAGAGAGGCAACGGTTTGGGGGGGGGTGCCACTGATGGCCCTTGCTCTGATAGACTAGGCTCTGGGAAGCCCTTTTGGAGCTGCTCTTCTGGGTGGGTCCTCCAGCATATGGCACTTTGGAATCCCTCTGCTGTAGACAGAAAATTTGTGTCTCCCTCCGTTCCCCCAGTTCATTTGTTGAAATCCTAACCCCCAATGTGATGGTGTTAGGAGGTGGGGCCTTCGGAAGGTGCTTAGGTCATGAGGGTGGACCCCTCATGAATGGGATAACTGCCCTCGTGGAGGAGACCTTCGAGAGCTCCCTCCCCACTTCTGCCACATAAGGACTCAGCCAAAAGGTGGCAACAGACAAGAAAGAGGCTCAGTCCAGACACCCAGTCTGTCAGCTTCTTGAGCTCGGATCTCCAGCCTCTAGAACTGTGAGAGAAATGTTTCTTGTGTACCGGCCGCCCCGTCTGTGGAGTTTATAGCAGCCAGATGGATGAAGACACCCATGTAGGCGGAGTCCCCCCTGTGATGGATCGCGTCACCTCCCAGTGCCTCTCCTGTACTTGGGAGCAGGCAGATGGTCTCTGTCCTGAGTTGTCCTGAGATTCAACAAGAAATAATGAATGAGAAGTAATTTATTAACTAATGTTTGAGGAGGTGAAAGAGGATACATGCTGTATTTCCTCCCACCTCATGGTGTCCCATGCTTCCTTAATGATGTCCTGTGTACATGTGGCTCTGTGCATGGCTATGTGTGTCGATGTCTGGGGACCTAGTGCTAACTGGCAGGAAGGGACCCACGGGTAGAGAATGTGCTGGGGCTTTGGGTACCACTGTGCCCCAGTCTGCCTTCGCTCCCGTACGTGTCCTATGGGCTTTTCCAAGTGCTGGTTTCTGACACCTAGGAAGTTCCTGTTGTTCTAACCACATCCAGGAGGAGTCTTGTTGTCTGAGCTTATATGAGGGCATGCAGGTCAGTGTCCATGGGCATTGGGAAGAGAGAGAGATGGGAAACATGACATTGCCTCAGTGAATGGCCTCCAGAATGCTGACTACATTTCCACCTTTCAGGCAGACCTCACTGTGCATGGTGGGAGGAGAGCCAAGATTGCCCAAGAAGTTCATGTTTCCTTTTAGATTGTTAGGCATTTTGACACTATTACATGGAAAGTCACCCTTAAACATTCGGTCAGGTTCTGGGCTGCGGCTGGTGGTCGCCAACGCTGATGATGGGACCTGCACTATCAGTGACACGGACAGAGTTGGTGAAGGTCGTTAAAGCATCTTCTGTGTACTAGGGTTTGTTGGGCATGTGTGGGCAGCTTCCATCATCCTCCTCCTTTGGGATCAGGCTACCTCACAGCCAGGGAGCCACTCCTGGGCACAGTGAGTAGCCGAAGGGCAGAGGTGGGGAACTTAGAATTACTTGGTTCCATTTGAGTTGGCAGTGTAGTATTTAATGACAAGACTTTAATATTCTGTGTACCAATTTTTCATTTGAAAATAAAATACCACTTCATTTTACATGAGCAGATCTAGTGACAATAATGCATTTCTTTACAAATATTAGCCTATTATACATCTCAAGTCAGTTGCACATAATTGCATTTCACCAACTCTACATAATACTTTAATTAAAACTAGGATAATTAAAATACAGTTTTAATGAACAATAAATTCTGAAGTTGTCAAGCCTAGAATGTGTTATGTGAATCATACCTTGCTCTCTTTTTAGCTGCTAAATCGGTATCCACATTACATTTTGCAACGACAGTGATCTGAGCGGGAGGCATTCTTTAAATGCCTCTAATAAATAATAGATTTCTTTGTGGCTGTCATATATCTGTCTGTCCCTCTTGCATACAGTCGATTGTTTGCTACTAGTTATAAACCCTAGAAGCAAGGAAAAGTTTTTCTTTGTGTTTGAATCCCCAGTTTTATTGAGATATAATTAACATATAGCATTCTATTAGTTTTAGGTGAACAGTGTAATGATTTAATGTATGTATTGCAAAATGATCACCACAGTAAAGCTAGTTAACATCCATCACCACACAGAGTTACAACTTTTTTCTTCTATTGAGAACTTTTAAGATTTACTCTGTTGGCAACTTTCGAATATATGATATGGTATTCTTTTTTTATTTTTCCCAGAGAGAGAGAGCGAGTGAGCGAGCAGCGAGCACAAGCGGGGATGGGGGGAAAGGGAAGGGAAAATCTCAAGCAGACTCCATGCTTATCATGGTGCCTGATGTGGGGCTTGAACTCACGACCCTGAGATCTTGACCTGAGCTGAAATCAAGAGTCAAACTCTCAACCAGCTGCACTACCCAGGCACCCCTACAATACTGTATTCTCAACTACAGTCACCATGTACATATATACCCAGAACTTACTTATCTTACAACTGGAAGTTTATACTTTTTGGCCCCCTTCACCCCTTTTTCCTCCTACCTCCACCTCTGGTAATCACCAAATTATTTCCTTTCTACGAATTCAGGTGTTTTTGTTTTGTTTTGTTTTGTTTTTAGATCCCATGTGTAAGTGAGCTCATATTGTATTTGTCTTTTTGTGTTTCTTACTTCAAGTAGCATGGTGTCCCCTGGGTTCATCCATGTTACCACAAGGGACAGGATTTCTTTCTTCATTAAGGTTGAATGATACTCCATCACGTGTGTGTGTGTGTGTGTGTGTGTAAGTATACACCACATCTGCTTCATCCATTCATCTGTCGGTGGACACTTAGTTTGTTTCCATGCCTTGGCAGTGGTGAACGTTGCCGCAGTGAACACAGGCTACACACATCTCTTTGAGACAGTGATTTCATTTCCTTCAGATCTGTACCCCACAGTGGAATCACTGGATTGTGCATTAGTTCTGCTTTTCACTTTTGGAAAACCTCCAAACTGCCTTCCACAGAGGCTACACCAGTTTACATTTCCACCAGCGGTGCACCAGTGTTCCCTTTCTCCACATCCTCGCCAATACCTGTTACCCCCTGATAATACCCACCCTAATAGGCATGAGGTGAGATCGTGCCATGGTTTTGATTTCCCTGATGATCAGGATTTGCATTTCCCTGATGATCAGCGATGTTGAGCACCTTTTCGTGTAACTGTCGGCTGTTTGAATATCTTCTTTGGAAAAGCGCGTGCTCGGCTCCTTTGCCTGATTTTAATTGGATTATTTCTTTGTTTTTGAAGGCTCGGCAACTTAGCAAAGCACTTGGCCATCCCAAATAGTGAGTGTTTATTAGATGAATGGATAAGTATTTCCTGAATGAATAAGTCGTAGTAGTTGACCCATTCTGGGGAGATAGTGCGGGACAGTGTACATTAAATTAAGACTCAGAAAACTACGGTCCTGGTCTCTGCTCCATCACTTAGGAGCTACATGACCTTGACCAAGTCCTTTAACTATTCCCAGCCAAGGTAATATACTGGGACATCTCAAATGGAGAGAGTAGTAGCTACCCTACCAAGCTCCTGGAATTACTACAGGGAACATGCATTTGTTGGGTAAAATTATAGATGTGAAAACGCTTTTTAACCTGTAAATGTAATGTACCTCTGTTGGTCTCTATCATTTCTGCCTCTGCTCAGTATACTCTACATACACATGAACGTGCACTAGTATTGAAAATCCACCATGTATCAAGTCCTCTGGAACTGTGGATCTTTAGGTCGTTTCCATAATGAATCTCCAGTCCTCAGTCAAGCGGCACCTCGTGGTACAGAACACAAGTTCTGCCCCCTCGGCTTCCCCCAGTTATAATGTCCTTGGGAGATTCAAGCAGGTCTCAGTATTGGCTGGGTAATTAGGGAAGCATTGCTGCCTGTGCATCTAATGTGTAGTTCATTACACAGTCAAATGTAAGTGACTTTTATTAGCTTCTCTTTTGGATTATCAGAGCCACTGGTTATCTCTCCCAAATACAGGCCACTGATTCATTCACTTGTCTCTTCATTTAACAAGTACCCAATTGCACTGGCATCATCCATGAAAGTTACTCCTGAAGCACCAAATTCTCTAAAAAGAAAATATACTTTGGACTCTGGCCAAGGGGATACTGCTATCGTTAATAAGTCAAGAAGACTTTGTAACACTGTTTCCTTTGTAATCCACACATAGGGCCTGGCCCCTGAGGGCAGCTTCTAGTGATGCTTCGGGATGCATGTCATCTTGTATATCCAAGGAGAGCCAGTGCTCAGAGTGCAGTTCAGTTTATACGGGCACCTTGGGGGCTCTGTGTCATGGCAAGCCAGGTCTCATCTGGGCTTGCCATAGAGTCCTTGGGCAGAAATCTTGGCTACCAAAGTTAAGTTCTCTCACACAACAGAGGAAGGGAATGAGCATCAGGAAGGAAGGGATGTGGTCAGAACTCAGGGAAAGTCACCTTATGTGTGACTCATGGTGTGGGTGCACTTCAGGGCTAGGACCACGAGGAGGCTCTGACGTGCAGAGACTGAGGCACTGGGGGCATAGGGTGGGTCAGAGAAAGACAAACAGAAGAGTGGTGGGCCAGCTCGACGGCAGGAGGTGATGTTAGAGTTGGCAGCCTTTGTCCACAGGTGGGAAGAGAAGCATTTCCAGGGATGGGCCAGGGGGCGGGGTGGGGGTGTACAGTACATCCTGCAGAGTCCTTGAGATCATGTTTTTGAAGGGGATCAAGGAGCACAAAGGTTGAAGACCCCACACAGATGGAGATTGGGCGAGGGACAGGGTAGGCTTTATAAAGCACATGACATTTAAGTAAGAAGGGCTGACTGTGAGAACCGGCTGGATTCTTTAATCATTTTCTGATTCTGGGCAGAACTAACTTAATAATTGAGCAACTCAGCTCCATCACCTGTGATGCGGGGTAAAAGCAGTGTCGTGACTGTCTGTTGTGACACACACTTCCAGTGTGTCGGCTGGGGCTCTGCTGTGCCGCGGGCCGAGCGGGCTGGTCTCCGGGTGTGGGTGCTGTGCAGCCCGTGTGGACACTGTGGAGGCTCGTGTGTTTCCTCCTCTTTCCACAAGGCTGCTCTGAATCTTCACGGCACCTGGCGAAAGGAAGCAGAGGGAGTCTTACTACACCAGTTTTGTGGATGACTACATGGGAAAGAAAGCAGCTCTGTGACTTAAGGTCAAATACTATGTAAGTGATAGAGCCAGTGATGGAGTTCACCGCCTGAATGATGCCTTTCTGGTCATTTTGGGGACGTTTATGACACTCCGCTTGCCCACATGGGATTTGGGAAGGGGAAAAAGTGTCCTGTGCTGGGCATTTGGCACCCCGTCTCCAGCCCCACGATGCTACATGTGGTGTGGTGCCCAGCAGCAGGCCTGCAGCTTCCGAAGGCGCCTTTTCTGCCTCAGTAGGATGCAGGCGATAGTAGAACTGACCTCGCAGCACTTTCCTTTGTGATAGTCAAGTATGGTAGTGGATAGACGAGCTTATTGTGAGTCGCAGAGTGTCCTGTCGGCGTGACCTGGACTCCTTTCCTCACGCGGGCTCATTCCTCGCTGTAGTCAGATCTGACCAAAGCCTAGTTAGATCGAATTGCTCGAGCATTTGCATCCAGAGGACAGTCCTGAATGTCAAAGCTGTCACTCATCCACTCGGTCTGCCCACCAGTCAGCAGGTGTGAGGCTCTGGGGATAAAGAGATCAATAACTCGAGCCTGACTCTGAAGGGCTCACAAGCTGGTGAGGGGATTGTAGCTACTTCTTCATAGTTCATCCGGCCTAGCCTCTTTGTTTTCCTAAATAATAGCTTTATTGAGCTGTAATTCGCCTATCATAAATTCTTTTTAAAGAAGACACCATTTTAAAGTGTATAATTCAGTGATCTTTAGTATATTCTGAGTCAGACGATCATCTCCACTCTGTAACAGAGCATTTCCACCGTCCCAGAAGAGACCCCCACACCCCCTAGCCATCCCGCCCCCAGCCCCCCAGCCCTGGCCGTGATCAGTCTGCTTTCTATCTTTGTGTATTTGTCTGTTCTGGGCATTTCATATAAAAGGAATCATACACTACGTGACCTTCTGACACTTCGTGGCCTTTATTCAGTGATTTTTTTAATTCTTTTTTCCCCCCTTATTGATCATCATTAAATATTTCAATGGGTCTTTTTTGGGTACTGTTCCTGAGCTAAATTCTACCTGGGTAAAGAAAAGATGTCCTTCATTTCTTTAACAAACATTTGTCTGGTGTCTCCTTTGTGTCAGGCACTCTGGCAGGCACGCACATGATACCGCACAGCTCCCTGTTCTCACAGGATTTACCATAGTAAGGGGAAGCTGACCAAAAAATAGGCAAATGAACAAACACATAAAGAGAATTGGGTGATGAGGGAAGCCTATCCCAGGATATAATATTTAGAACAAAATTAAAGGAAAGAAGCCAGCAATGTGAAGAAATGGGGCTGGACATTCTGGGTATGGCATTGCCACAAACTGAAGTCAGGAAGCGCCCAGTGGGGGTGTGAGACCGGGAAGGAATCTGGCATGGTCATCATGATATGGGAGGGGAAAATAGTCCCAGATGACGTCAGCAAGGCCTGGTTATGCATGCATGGCAGAGGGTTGGGGTTTTATATTTCAAATTATTTTTTTTTAAGATTTTTATTTTATTTGAGAGAGAGAGTGAGAGCATGAGATGGGTGAGGGGCAGATGGAGAAGCAGACTCCCTGCTGAGCAAGGAGCCCAATTCTGGGCTAGATCCCAGAACTCCGGGATCTTGACCTGAGCTGAAGGCAGATGCTTAACTGACGGAGCCACCCCGGCGCCCAAGAGGGTTGGGGTTTTATTCCAAGTGTGGTGGAAAGACATGGAGGATGCCTTGATCTGATTTGCTTTCAGAAAATCCGGCTGCTTTGTGAAGAATGGATAGTAAGGGGCAAGAGTAGAACCAAAATACTTAGGAAGCTCTTGCAAACATCCTGACAAGAGGAACTTACATAGCCTGAAATAAGATGGGAAAGAGGAAATGGGGAAAATGGAACAAATTAATCGGTTAAAGCAGAATCAATAGTTATGATATGAATAAATAACAAATTAAGGATGACTAAATAGAATCGATAGGACTTACAGATGGAGCGAGTGTATAGGGGAGCCAGACTTCTTGTTTCTGATTCTACTCCTTCAGTAGATGTCTACTGAAATAATGGTAATGGGGTAAGGATGGGCTTGGGGTATGTTTAGTTTGAAAGGCTTGTGAGAAATCTTGGTGGAGAGATCAACAAAGCATGTGGGTGTACACAAGTCTGGAGCTCCGGTGGGGGATCTGGGCTGGGGATATGAAATCAGGAGCCATCCATATGTGGGTAGTGTACTTGTGGGATTCAACTAGAGGGGTGGATGAGCCTTTCTAGGGAGAGAGATTTTTGACAGAAAAGAAGAGAAGCAAGCTGAGGAACACCAACATTTAGCGAAGGATCAAGAAATAAGATGCCCATGAGAAGAAAGAGACAGCAGGAAAGGGAGGGGCTGCCAGAAGCGCTGCATGCCGTGGAATCGCCAGGAGAATGTTTCACTTGAGTCCAGCCCACACGTGGTCTTGAAGTCAAGTAGAAACAAAGAGGAAGAAGAGATCAGCAAAGCACAGGAGGGAGAGGTCGTGACGAAGGTCCAAGGGAAAGCCCTGTGCTCTGTAGCTCTTGCCACCTTTTTGGTAAAACCTGCACATAATGGGCTCAGCTGTGCCACCTGGCTGGGAAGAGGTCCAGTTTCACTCTCCGCCACAGCCACAGATCAGGAGGCCCTCTGGAAAAAATGTGTTGGGGACAGATTAGAAAGTTTGGGATCGAATAGCCATAACAGCACTAGTTCATGCTTCACCCAGGACAATTTTTCTTTGTGTTTTTGTGCTTTGTCTTTATCACTGCTGATGGATTTGCACTGTTTTACCTTGGAGGGTTCTACATGGGGAGGAATCCTTAGCACTCATTCATCTTTGAGAGTGTGAACCTGTTCAGTCTAGATGTGCCCGTTCAGTATTAGACAAGGTAAATTGCTCTATCCAAGAGTCAAGTTTGTCCTTCAGTCATATGCGCAATGTGCATACTGTACTTCTATAATGAGTCTGTGGTTTATGCATGAAACGGTTCTGTGAATGAACCATGCTGAGTTGTTTTAGGCATTTAGAAATTACCTACGTGAAGTCTACCTGTGCTCAGTTATTTTCACGCGTACCTGTCGTCCTGTGAAATCACTGTTAAACCATGAGTACCTACTCTCAAGATCCAGATTGCCATTTACTTACCTGCTTTGTTGAGCTTAGTATTCTGTCGGAAACCTGTGTTGTGCCAAGTTCTTCGAATAACTCATTTACTGTCAATAATTTTATTAACCTTTTCTTATTCTCAAACTTGATATGGACAAAGAAATCATAATATGGCTGGAAGCTGCTATCTGTGGGTTAATATTCTTGAACTACATTTAGATAAAATGAAGAATTTTGTCTATGGAATGAAAGTCCAGCAGTACTTGTGTTAATTAAAGTCGGAGAGAGGGAAGGGGCTGGCAGCCCGCCACTGGCTTATCTCCGGTCCTTAGTTGTGACTGTGATGTCTGGCTCTTGGCTAACAGACTCTGACCGAATTTAAATACATTGTAAATGCCCTGGACAAAATTTAGTCATTTCTTTGATCTAATGAAGTAAGGAATTGTGGCGATCATGGAATTTTTAGAAAAGGATCTAATGATTAAGATAGAAAAATACTGTTTCTAAATATTTACTGGAAAATGCCCTGGTCTTAGCATTTTCTATGACCTTACTGTTCTTAGTATCTTTAAAGAGGATAATACATACAGCTTACAAAGAAGCAATACAAAGTCATGGCTAAAAGTGAACTCTGAAATCAGACTGCCTGAGTTCAAACTCTGATTCTGCCATTTCAGAGTTGTGTGACTTTGGGCAAGTTACTCAACCTCTCTGTTACCCTAGTTTCCTCTTTTGTGATGCTGGTATTCCTAATAATGTTTATCTCATCAGAGGGAAAGGATCACTTGAGTAGCGCCTGTGAAATCAGAGGGCTTGGACCAGCACCTGGATCACAGAAGGACATCATAATGGTAGTAAGTCTCGTTACTCATTATTATTTTTAGGAATCTGAATGTTTCAAATTGAGGAAGAAGCAATGGTTGTATCATCCTTTTGGTGTTAGTTCTCTTCAAGTAAATAGGTCTTATGGGGTGGGTTGTAGTTAAGTTATGCAGAATTTGAAGATATGGTCAGAACATGTCCCACTGCTCTTTGGGGCTACATCCTCTTTGGTAACCAGAAGCAGAGGACTGTTTCTCAGTAGGAGACCTGGAGCAGGGTCCCTTCTTCCTACTCCTTTCTATGCCTTGTGCTTTAGTCCCAAAATGAATAAGCCATTTGTCTATTTCAAGACCCTATTTAACAAGCTGGAGAAGGTACTAGGAGTCAGACAGTGCCACCAAGGGCTGCTGTAGGGCGTCAGAAACTCACAGATCTCAGGGTCAGGGGAGTGGCTCATTTATCGAGAGCACAAGTGTTTAGTGTCCTCGAAACATGTCTCCGAATGTAGAGTAATATTTGCATACACACACACGTGGATCTGTACCTACTTGCGCACATGTTTACACACACACCTGTACGTGCATGCGCATGTAAATCTACAAATGTATAATGTTAGTGAACGTTCACACACATGTCTACACACAGACACCTCGGTACACACATGCATATATAAACACAATGTGCACATATGCACACACACATGCCTGTGCAGATACACACTGATACATGTGCACACACAAACATAAATAATATATGCATATATACATGCATATGCATACATACTTAGATATGTGTGTATTTGTATATGCACACATGTATCAGACAGCTAGTACACGTATTTGATTTCATTTTGGACTTTGAAAGAATTCATAGATTGTTTTGTCTTAAATTAGTCAATGTGCTCAGACTAAATAGAGTCAAATGTTTCCATATTTTAAAATCTGTTGTAGTGGTAAGAGGTTTTGACTCTTATCCATATTTAAAGTGAGTAGAATCATGGTACAGATTTTGGAGTAAGATTTGCAATGATAATAAAACATCCTTGGGTGCCTGGGGGCCTCAGTTGGTTAAGCAGCTGCCTTTGGCTCAGGTCATGGTCCTAGAGTCCTGCGACCGAGTCCCACATCGGGCTCTCTGCTCAGCAGGGAGTTTGCTTTTCCCACTGACCTCTCTCCTCTCATGTTCTCTCTCTCTCATTCTCTCAAATAAATAAATAAATAAATAAAATCTTTTAAAACATCCTGGATCTGTGAAAGGAACATCCATGTTTCTGTTTTCAAGTGGGGTAATTTTGGGGGGATACCAGAAAAACCAAAGCTTTTTTCATGCATATTGTTTCCTCTTTAAGTTCTCAACTAGATAAAATATTTAGGGAACTTGAATATTTATGCTTGAGACACGTCTTGATTTGGGTCTCTTCATGGTTTTGTTTACTTTTTATGAAGTTGTCCTCTGAGAGCTTCGTGCTGTAATTGAGAGATTTGTACAAGAAAATATTCGATCAGGTGAGGAAACAGAGATACTTTTTATACCATGTGGCTAGCAAGGGAGCATATGTGACATGTAGGTGACCAGTTCATCCCTGTCTGCCCAGGACTGCCCCAGCTTAGGGCTCAGATTTGCTAATGTTTACCTTGGCAGACCAGGTGGCTGGCCACTTTGCTTGTTTATGGCTCCCGTGGGGTTAAACATTGCCATATTCCAATGACACGTTTTTCCTACTGGTGTCAAAGGCTCCGCATCTCTGAGAAAGCATGGAAGCATTAGCTAACTATCCTGTAAATGCCAAGCAAAGCAGAAATGTGTTGTGGACAGAATTTATTTGCAAAGCATTTTGCTACCTAGTATATCAGCGTCACTCTAGGAAGAGCTTGACAGACTCCCATAGAATGCAAGGCATTGTAGATTTGGGAAAATCAACTGTAGGATCTTCCCTGACCCCAGGATCTCATCTTGGCTTCTCAAAGTGGCTGGTGACTAGTCACACCTTTTACAACCTTTCTAGCAAATTTTCCTTGTGAACAACACTCATGCTTGTTGAAACACACCTGTTGAAATGAGCTCTGTGAGCGTTTCCCGCATGCTCACAGGGAGGCATTTTTCTTTCTTGGTGGAATGCCTGACAAAAACACACATGCCTTGAAGGAGATGTAAAATACAAGGCAAGTCAGAAGGGTGCCACCAAGCTGTGTCACTGGGATACTCTTAGTCACAGCATTGTTATAATGAGAAACACCAGGCCGTTAATTGCCCCCACAGCTCGGCAGCTCCAGCTAAAATGCAATTGTGCTGTGAGCAAGTGTAGTGAGAAAATCGAGTATGTGTACTCTGTTCTCCCTGCATGCTTTACTGTGGTCATCTTAAAGCCTTTGCTGTTGTGCTTATAAATTCGGAAACCAGAAGTGGTATGATTCAGCTTTTGGTGTACTTATATTTCTTTCTAAGGAAACTTTTTGTCCCTCTGGTTGAGGAAGTAGATGAAATCCACATGAACTCTAACAACTTGGCATCTCGCTGTGGCTCTCAGACAAGAGTGCTGCCTCCAGGAAATCCAGATTGTACTTTTCTATCTTCATACTTGAGAAATAATAGCAACTTTAAAGAACAGTCTACCATTTTCAGGAAGAGTATATATGAACCAAATTAACAGCAGAATGATTAAGACCTTTATAAGTTTGAGTGGGTTCTTTTGACTGACTCAGAAATCTTTGAGTTTACCTGAAAGTAGAGATATCAATTAATGATATTAAGTCTCTGCAAGAGTGGACTTTCTCTCTGTTGTTTTCTCCAAACCTATAAAAACTTGTGGACAGGCCCTTCATCTGTGAAGTAGGTTTCAGGCATGAATTCCCTGTGCCTTCTTGGCTCATGACTGCATGCAGGAAGACCCACCATGCACCCCAAACAGCATGCAGTCTCATCTCCGCCTTGTAGCGATGCCTTGGCCCCTTTTCCATCACACTTGATAACTAATAGCCTGACCTATGGAAAGCTTCAAGTGGGTTCTGCAAGCTCTCTTTGACATAAGGTATAATTCCTATGAATGTATACATCAATTAAAATAATGAATACCACGCTTTTATTCCTCTTCCTACTACTACTACCTTAAATCGAACTAGGTTGTAATTCTTTGAGGGCGGTGACATATTTTTGTTTACCTTTGCATCTCCTGTGTGCAACACACATACTGGCATGTGAGAAATAATGATCAGTTTGATGAACGTATGAGTGAGAAGTAGTGAAGGAATGACCTTTGTCTTGTGCCTGATATCATGGGAGTTCATCTCTTACTTTTTTCCTCCCTCCCCCTTTCCTTTGGGAGAGACATAATGCTACAACAAAAGGCAGCGAGGAGTGGTATTTTGAGGTTACCTTGGGATGTGGCGTGGGACCCTGGTCTCTGACACTGCGGCCTGCTGAGAGCTCCCCTTGCCCAGAGTTGGAGAGAAAAGGGATCAACGGTCAATTCATGTTGGAAACATTGAGTGCCATTTGCCTTGTTTTTTTCTCTCTCTGCTAACATTTACATTGATTTTTAGTGACAAAGGCAGTCTCTCAGTTGGCTTCATTAATAAAAAGGCCGAGAAACTTAGAACACTCTATGCTGCGTTCCTTGGAGTCCTCCAGTGCCTCACCTTCGAATCCCAGTCAGTTGGGAATTCTCTTCCTCCACTGCCACCCCCTTTGTTCAGGTGGTCAGCTTTTCTACTCCGACTCCTGCAGAAACTCTCTGCTGATCTCTAGGTCCCCAGCTTTGACCTTTGTCCCCAACTCCCACCAGTCCAGTCTCTACCTTGGAGGCTAAACAGATCTTCCTGCAAGTCACACACGGCCCTCTCCTCTAAAGACCATCAGCAGTTTCCCATGGCTTCAGGATGAAGTCTGAGCTGTGGTCCTCCTCATCTGGCCTCAGCCTCCCTCTGGCCTCCTCACATCTCCCCCTTATCCTTAATGCCCCAGCCACACCAAACACTCCGTGCCCACCCCCACATGGGCTCTCCTTTGTCTCGGGACCATTCTGCATGCTCTTCCCCACCTCCAGTGCCATTCCTCTGACTGGTTTTACTTTGGCTTCAGGTTTCATCTTCCCTATCACTTTCTCTAAGAATATTTCTCAGGCCACTTTCCTCAGCCTAGCTGCTCTTGGAGACCAGATTCAGAGTGATTTGTGTGGTCCCCTGTCACCTGTACCGCCATTGTGGCACCCGTCAGCGACGTGAGGGAACAGTCTGCTTGTTGGTTTCTCTCTGCATTGTGACCTTCTTGAAGATGAACACCATGTTTTAGTTGCCTGTGTGTTCTCAAACCTTAAATTAGTTCCTGGGGCATAGTAAGTAATTGGTATTTATTTGAAAGAATTGTTTGATTTATGCCTACTATGAATTTTCTTTTCATACTGTGTTAAAGTACATTTGTGGAAATTAAGAAATCAAAGAGCGAGAACACATGTTAACAGTGTCATGTAGGGGTATGCTGACTTCCACCTTTCCTATCTCAGGTCTTGAAGGAGGGAAATGAGGGATAAATGCTCACATTTCCTCTTATGTATGTCTTCTGAGTCACTAGGAAGGTTTGCAGGTACAGTCATTTCACACTCTTCACACTCTTTTTGAACTTGGAATTGGAGTAGGTTTTTAATTTACTTTTCTCTTTAAGGACTCGTGCTTTGTTAGTTTGCGTGCAAACTATAGTCTGGGAAATTGTGTGGTAGGGATTTGTTTTTCCATTAAGTGCTCCTGAAGAAATATAAATTCAAAATAAAAATCCCAATGAATTATGACATATGCAATTCCTTGTGCCTATCTCTGCACCCTGCCAGGTTATTCTGACCTAATGTAGGTAAATTCTCATTTGAGAAATACATACCCATGAAGGTTATATAGTTGTTCAAATGTAGTTTTGTTATATTATTATCAAAAATGCATCTTCCGGACTCTGCAGCTCCTATTTATTCCATCATTAAAATGATAACACATTTATTTTTTATATGAGTAATTTATAGAGCATTTTGGCCTAGAATGATTTTTTAAAGCTATTTTTGAAAAATTGGGGCTAAATGAAAAACCATAAGTAGCTGACTCATGAGGACTGGTAGTTCTGGTTACCGCTGATAGTGTAACGGGAACATGCCCTACATTATTAACTCTGGGGATTTCACATCAGTAAGAGGACTCGCAGGTTTAATGTTCCAGCAAGCCATAATCCATTATGCTCATCCTCGCTCTGTTCACTTAAGAGGAAGAGGCACATTGCATTGAGATTTTACCAGCCAACACATGCAAATGTCACTTACTTTATTTTATATAAACTAGTTTATTTTAGAAAAGCACTTCTGTGGAATTAAGATTATAATATGACAATATTAAGAGAAAAAATAAATATGTATTTTAACTATTGTAACTCATATCTTTGTTTCTCCTTCAACATTTCTATATTTCTATGAGTATTAAACCACTGTCCCCTTAAACTCATTACTTTGTAATCTGTCGTCTTCTGCAACCCAGTCATACTGTCGATGTCCCTGTTTCACCTAATGCCACCAGTGGTTTCCCAGTCATATCAGTTCTGTGATGGACTTTCCTTTTTCACTTTCCGACCCGCAGTACGTTAACTGTCAGTCCTACAGATTTTACTACTGGGTGGTGGTGATGAGGGACTTTAATTATGAAATACGTATGGATGCATAAAAATGCATAAAACCTATGTGTAGAGAATGATACATGATTATCAGGTGAACACCCATGTGACCACTTCTGATTCCAACACTGAACATGACCTGTCATGGGGCTCCTTTCCAAGTACCCTCTAGTCCTCCTCCAGAAGACTTGACCTCTATGCTGCCCTTTAGAGTTTTATCACTTACATCTTTTTTTTAACAAATGGAATCACATAGAATGTATTCTTTCGTATCTTGCTTCTTTTTTTCTTATTAAAGATTTTTATTTATTCGACAGAGAGAGAGAGAGAGAGAGCACAAGCAGGCAGAGCAGCAGACAGAGAGAGAGAGAGAGGCAGATTCCCCGCTGAGCAGGGAGCCTGATGTGGGACTCAATCCCAGGACCCTGGAATCATGACCTGAGCCCAAGGCAGACGCGTAACCGACTGAGCCACGCAGGCGCCCCTCGTATCTTGCATCTTAATTCAACATTATGTGTCTGAGATTTGTCCACGTTGTCCTTTGTAACTGTGTTTTATGTTCATTGATGTATGGTTTTCCATCGTATCCATCATTTATCCTTCTGTTGTGCATGATCGTTAGTCTTGTTTGTTTTCATGGTTAGAATGAACAGCCCTGCTGTGAGTACTCAGGTGCATACTTCCTGATGCACGGGCCCCTAATATTCCTGTCTTCAACCACACTAGATCTCGCAAACAGTTTTCAAAGTGCTTGAACCAGTTTACATTCCCACCATCATCACAGGAGTTAAGAGCTCCAACTCTTTGTCAACACGTGGAATTGTTACATTTTTAAATATTCGCCATTCCACTGGGTATATAGTCACCCTTCACAGTGGTTCTGATTGTGCTTTTCCTGATTACTTAATGAGGTTAAGTATGTTTTCATATGTTCATTTGTCAGTTGCATTTCCTCTGGGGAAGTGCTTAAGTCTTCAGATCTTTTACCCATTCCCTGTATTAGGCCACCTATCTTTTCTCATTGATTTGTGGGAGTTCTTTAGAGACATTGGGCACAAGTCCACATCTCTGTGGCTTGCCTTTTCGCTCCTCTTTGTGTGTCTGTTGATGAGAAGAACTTACTTATATTATAGTTGTATTCATCAACCGTGTCCTTCATGGTTAATGCCTTTTTAGTTCTGTTTAAGATACCATTCCCTGTCCTATGGCATGACGATATTCTCTTAAGTTATTTCCTGAAAGCCTTATGGTTTTGCCTTTCACAGTTGAGTCCCTAATCTACATGCTGTTGATTTTTGTCGTGAAGGAAAACCCTGTCTGTTCTTCCTTTTCCTTCTTCTAGGTCCCTTTTTTTCCCCCCACACCCACCATTATTTTATGTTCTTATTATCTTCTGACTGGTTTTTGCCTTATTATCTTCCTGCCCTCATCTTCCAGTTCATGGTCCATGTTACTTTACTTGGTAGATTTTCCTAAATGTCACTCTGATAATTGTATATGAATTTAAAACCCCCCATAGTGTCACTTACTTCATTCATGATTAAATTTTGTCTATTTTTCTGATATTCACAGCTACTCAAAAATCTGCTGTTATTTGTAGTTTCACTCAGAAGAGATAACATCTCATATCAGGGAAGATGAGCTGGCTTGTACAGCGATTCATCACCATGTCTAGAATCAGTCCTCAGCTCTGCACATCCCAAAGTGCTGTGTTTATTTTTTTTTTTAATTTTTACTTTTTTTCTGAACCCTTGGAATTGATACTACTCAGAGGAGAGAGAGTAATGTAAGAGCCAAACACCCATTTACAGTGAGGAATAGCACATTCCAACAACCATTATATTCATATCTGTTCTCTAGGCCACCCTCTCTCCAGTATCACGGTATCTAGGAAGCCACGTTGGTATTACAGAATTGCTTTCTGTGCAGACAAAAGGAGCTAGGACATTTTAACAAATATTTATTCTGAGCCACAGTGAGGCTAGACACTTTGTTCTGTCTTTATAGCAGTCTACCTGGGTTTTTTATATGCATCCAAATCAGTCTCTTTTTCTCTCTTGGATTGGGCCAGAGAAACACAGCCAAATCTTTGTTCTTTCCCAAACTCGTTTTTTCAGGCTGCCTGATGACCAGCCCTGCTCCCCAACCCTCACTAATTATACTCCGCCATCAGGAAGAGCAGAGTACAGCTGAATGAACTTCTACCACCGCAATTCTGAAAGTAGCCTTTTCTTCTGAGATATTGTATGTCTCATTGTTTCTTCAGCTCCTGCCCCAAGCCCTCGGGCACTCTCTCCACCCAGGGACATCTGTTTCACTGGAGCATGTGAGCATGTCCCAGCTTATGTCTTTTTAATCCTACTACAGAAAGTATTGTGCCTTACGCAGAATAGGCGATTTGTTATTTTTTTGAAACACATCTCGTTTCTCACTTCTTTACCTTTGGTTAATTATGTCATTGCTTTGTCTCAGTTACACTATCCCTGGGTCCATTAAATCTGTAACTTCTAAAAAATCCCATTTGATGACATATAATAAACCTTTCCAGTCTATTCCTCCTTCTCTAGAAAATGCCTTACAGTCACGTATCCTACTGAAGGGCAGAACCTGGTAGGCCATGTTTGAACCACATGACTCTTCCTCTGAAGTAGCAATTAATGCATTGGCTGGTCATTGACTAATTATAATCTTCAAAGAAAGCTGTGCTTAGAAACCCAGACACCATAAAGCCCATAGAATTGTTTCTTGGAAAAACCAAAGCCATGTATCATTTGGAGTCACAGAGTTACAGAGGGGGCACAATTCGTTGAGGAAGCCATTCTGCAAAGGGGGATATGGTATAGGGGCTACCAGGAGAAGGGAAATGAGAGGTGTGAGGTCCAAAGAGAGATGGAGACAGAATGCCACCTCCGTCCCCTATGGCTTAGCACCTCCCGTTCCAGTGCCCGTCCTCTTGAATATGACTCTGCCCCATTCCCATGGGATCTGTGTCCTCATGCTATGTACAGGACATGAAGAACAAGTCTCTCTCCCAGCTTCTTCCTCCCTGAGTCTTTTCTACCCAGAAGTAACATCTTTTTTCCTTAGCTTTAAAAAGGTATAAAACTCACCCTCTTTGGGGTACAGTTCAGTGAAGTTTGACAAACACATGCCGTTCTTAATCCACACTCCAATTAAGGCATAAAATACCTCCCTCACCCCAAAAATTCTCTTTGCTTTGAACTCTCCCCAGTCTTTGGTCCTAGGACTTCTTTACCTTCCCACCTTATTTTCTTTCCTTAGGCAATCGCACATAAGTCCATAGTTCACCTACTAAGTATAGTATTTCCAGATGACTCACAAATTTATTTCTTTAGCCCAAGCCACTTCTTTGGTCTTCAGACCTCTGTATTCAATGCCCTCTTCATGGCAGTTTCCTAGATCTTCCAAAGCACACTGATCCTGTTTTCCCTCTGTCCTGCTTCACTTCACAAAGATCCTGACTCCCCTCCAGTACTCCTTTCTTCATATAGATAACACCATCATCCAGCAGTTGTCCAAGCCAGAACCAGGGAATTGTCCTTGATGCTCCTTTTTTTCCACCACTACATCGGGTCAATCACCAGGTTCTTTTTATTGTACCACCTAATAACCCACAAACCCACCCCCATCTCTGTGTCCACCTTTGTCACCATCTCTGCCCCAACTGCTGAATCTCTCATAAGTTTCTGCCAGAGTGTTGTAACTTCTTTCCCTATGTCTGCTTTGGTTTTCTCAATCCATTCTTCCTGTTGTGGACAGAATGATTTGTTAATCGTGAACACAGTGCTAATTCCTTGCTTAAAATCCATTAGTATCTTACTCTGAGTAACCAAAACCCTAATGTAACCTATAAGGTCTATCTAATATGGTTCCTTACTTCCTTATGTCGTCTAATTTATTGGCTTCATCTCTGTGTCTGAAACTCAGCCATGCCACGTTGTATAATGGTCAGACTCGCAGTATCTAGCGTCAGACTGCATGAATTTGAATCTTAGTTTGTTTTTTTTTTGCTTACTCTAGCTATGATTTGGACAAATTATTGAGCTTACATATTCGGGTTCTCTTTTTTGAAGTTGAATTATTAGTGTCTACCTTATAGGGGTTTGTGTGAATTAAATGTGATGAAACGTGTAAAGTGGTAACATAGTGCCTGACATGAAGTAAGCCTCCAGTAGATGTTAGCTTATTTCCTTGAATGAACCATGTTCTTCATGACCCAGGGAATTCTTACTGGTTCTTCCCTCTGCCCAGGATACTCCCATCATTTCACCTGGTTAATATGGACTTATCCTTCTGCTCCAGGAATACCTTCCATCCTCGTTGGGCCACGCAGAGCCAGTTCATGTATTTTGTAGATCAGTTAATGCCTATGAATTATTTTTAGGGTGTCCCCTCTACTGCTGGCTTGTGTGGTAAATTATATGGTCACCCTCCCATGCTCAGTTCGAAAGTGACTTTTTCTAGGGAACTTCGCCAGTTTCACCAAGTCAGGTGTCTTGCTATTTGTTCTCATAACACATCCCACATCTTTCTCTGCTGTAGTTATTACCAGGTACTTGTGTAACTCTTTACTTGAGATTTGTTTCTCCCCTTAGGTTGTAAGGTCTCTGAGGATGAGAACTGGCTGGTCTGGCATTGTCACTGATTCCACAGCATTGCTCTTGCTTGCTGTCAGTGCTCCCTAAACATCATTAGAGGGAAGAAGAAGCACTAAGCCAGGAATCTGATCTGGCCTTTCGTCCTATTTCTCCCATTAAATGTCAAGTTATGTCCCCTTTCTGGGCCTCAGTTTCTACCTGAAAAATGACAAAATTGTACTTGATGTTCTCTAAAGCTCCTTTGACTCTACATTACATGAGTGTGGGCACATCAAAGAAATTTCTTACCTATCTTCTAATATTTAGAATCATGAATTCTAAGAAATACATGGAATCTGTTTAATCCCCCCCCAAAATAGAATAATATCCATGTATTACCCAGTGAATGTAGCCCTGATTGTTATCCCTTCTCTTGTTATGGACTCCTAATGTATAAACTGATGTTATCCTTTTTTTCCTCAATATATATGAGAAGAATATCAAGTCTGTATGATTATATGATCAGTGCTGTACCTGTTAACAAGTTGAAAACTGAGCTAATAGGGGAAGAAAAAAAAACTAGTTAAGATTATTTAAAATAAGTTCGTCTTTCTCTAGGTAGGTAGCCAATTAAAGACATTTTTGGTTGTTGCTGTTGTCCTTCAAAAAAATAATCCTTGAGGGACGCCTGGGTGGCTCAGTTGGTTAAGTGGCTGCCTTCGGCTCAGGTCATGATTCCAGCGTCCTGGGATCGAGTCCTACATCGGGCTCCTTGCTCGCCAGGGAGCCTGCTTCTCCCTCTGCCTCTGCCTGCCACTCTGTCTGCCTATGCTCGCTCATTCTCTCTCTCTCCCTCTGACAAATAAATAAATAAAATCTTTAAAAAAAAATAATCCTTGAGGAGAGAGTGTCCTGAAAAATTCAAAGTATTTTTATTGAGCTTTGTAATGAAATTAAGTAGAAAATAAGAGCAGGAAATGAAATCTATAACGCTAGTGGGAAATCTTGAAACCATTTTATAAGGTTTTTTTCCCCCTAATTTAATTGGGTCACACAGCATGTCTGTGAGGTTGGGAAGGTTTTTGTTTGTTTGTTTGCTTGCTTTTTGTTTGTATTTAATAATGTGAGGAAATCTGCTAAACCTGACTGTTCCCTTTCCAACTGTTAAGTGCATACATAGCAGTTGCTTACACTTAAATGGAGAAAGATCCTAGAAATTGAGAAATAGCTACTCTGAAGTCATTTTGGCTTCTGGGAGGGCTTAACAGTGCTTTGGGATATAAAATTTCCTGAGGTCTTTGAGAAATGTTCTTGGTGACTCTGAGGAATGGTGGGTCATGGTGCTGTGACTATCTGTGTAAATTGAAGGATTGTAGGATTGAGGGGCAGAGAATTGTGAAGAGGAGGTCCGTGACTTCCAGTGAGAACGGAAACATCCCCCCAAATGGCTTCCACACTGGTCCTGTTTCCATAGTACTAGGTTATCTTGAATGCCTACCATGCATTATTCTTATATGACAAGTCATTCTTGTACTCCACACTACCCTCAACACCTTGAAGTTCCTTTCGTTTCTTGGCCTTATTAGATGTAGGCCAGTATGAAAAACTTAATTTATCTAAATTCATCCTTCTGCTGAGAACAAAAACTGAGGCATATTGAAAGAGAGAGGATATACAGATGAAGAAGATGATGAACTGGAAAGGTCCAGAAGTAATCTCATCCATAGACTCAAGGACTGGCTCCACGAAGGAGATGATATGGAGGAGAGTGAGAGGACTTGAGAGAGCTCTGAGCATTCAGGGACACACTCATGCCCCAGCAGGCCCCAGCCCAAGGAACTGATTTGGACTACCTGCATTGGGTTGGGCTTAAAAGCTCAAACTAACTTCCAAAACTGTTTAATTTTTTTTTCTAAGTGCATCTTTCAATATATTTTTGAAGTATTCAAGTGATTTCCTTTTTATTTTCTTTTTTCTATCATTTTTAGAGGATAAACTTTTTAAAAAATTTTTAACTTCTTTTGGCTGTGGGGCAGTCAGGTTGGTAGCGAATAAATTCTTACAATACTAAGATACCTTTTTGTAGCATTTGACCAATTTGAAAGGCAGTGGTTCCTAAATTTCAATGATATACCAAGCTTTACAGAAAATGAGTTCCAAAGGGAATTGATTTTTATCTACAATACTTTCATCCTACAGACAGGATATTGACTACATTTGATAGAATGGAAGTGTGAAACTAGAAAGAAGCATTGCAATAATAAATCCTCTGGGAGATGTTCATGATCAACAGGATCATTCACTGGATGGAAATATCTGAGGGCTGGACAGTGTCAATAGAGATGACATGATAGTATTAGCCTTCTGAAAGAGTCTTCTCCCTCGAGTCATATGGTTTTTGTTAACAGACACTTCTTTTCAGAATCCTGTCCTTTCTCCTTACTCATTAGCTCATATGAGAATCTTAAAAATCCTAGTAACTTATAATCAGAAATTTTAAAATGTCAAAATATTGGCAGAAATCAGCCCTGCTGGCGTGTTGCTATATGAATTGATCCACAACCATTGTGAAATGCCTTGGTATAGTCTTAAATTATTTTGAATTTTATGCTTTCCTAATGCATTCGGTAGTTTTGTCCTACTGTGGGAAGGTAAAAGGTCTGTCATCAACATAAGCCTCTTTTCATGAGCTTCTCTTCACTGCTGTGTTATGTAGTTGATTGCTGGCATAGTCACTTCCTTATGTGGCTAATCATAGTTTTCACCTATGTATAGGAAAACATGTCTCAAATGTTGATTTCATTTGAGAATTATATAATAAAACTCAGTTCTAATTATCTCTTCTTGAATATTGATATTGATAAAATGATTATAAATTATTCTTGGAAATAAGAACATAGGAGCTTTTATCTCATTAAAACTCATATAATTTTATAGAGAATAAGGGATTATTTCAAAGAGTTGTAATAGGTGATAACAGAGAGATTTCTTTGATCACAGAGTTTCTAAGAACTTTTGAAGTTTGGAAATCTGTTCAAGCAAAAAGAGAATGAGGAAATATCTCTGGATAGCACAGACTGATCCTGTGTGGATTGAAGTACTATCAATGTGCATGTGGAAATAGTGAGCCAAGAGATAGATCATAAAAAATAAGGGAGAGACAGCATCAGAAGTTGACTAGAAGGTGAGGGGATAGTGGAAATGAAGTCAGATCGCATGAGGCTTAAAGATGGAGGCAGGTAAGAAGAAGGTAGAGTGGACTGGACAGAGCTGTGAAGCTAGGATGACAGCTGTCTCAGCTCTAAGCCCAGTGGTATGAGGCTATGGGAAGTCCAGAAAGGTTTGCAAGCACAGGAGGGTCAACGGGGGAGAACCAGGTTCCAAGTAGAGCAAGACTAGGAAGGAAACATTCAGAGAAGAGGTGGACCGACCAAGCAGGTGTTTTGCGGGGGATCAACTGTGAGTCCCTTAGGCACACTGAGAGTGGTTAAAGACTGTGGAACCAAAGAGGGATGCAGTGAAGCAGGAGATGTGCAGAGATATCTAGGGATTTGAGTGTAGGAAATGAGAGAAAAATTGAGATTCTGGAGCTTTACCCATCAACAGGGATAAAGGCAGTGTTGTGCTGTTAAATGTTTAGTAACTGGCTTTTGGCAAGGAAAAATCCTAATTGGTAGCATTTGCCAATTTCCATGGTGTTAGTACTCCCACCAAAACAGATTTCAACTACCAACATGGCATCAGCTCGTATGGATTTGGATAGAAAAGCACAAAATTGGCACAATTGAGCCAATAGAAGCTGGCTTCAACAACACTGGATAAAGGGCATACTTGGATTAATGTTTTTGGGCAAAGGCAGATAATTGGCCAAAAATGTGAGTGATAGAGTGTAGGGAATGTTTGGTATTCCTTTTGACTTCTGTGGATAGAGATACAGTGACCTCAGGCCTCTTAGCTTGGGCCATATAAAAAACAGACCTGGGATGGATTTGACCCAAGGCCATAGTTCGCCAGTTAAACTTTATCATGCCTATGAAACATCTCCACTTGGAAATCTAATAGATCCCTCAAATTACAGCCTGTTAAGGTATTAATATCCAAAATATACATGTTTTTAAAAACTCCTACAACTCAACCATTAAAAAAAAAACCCAATTGAGAAATGGATAAAGTATTTGAATAGATACATCCCCAAAGAAGATTTTTAAAATGGCTAAAAGCATATTAAAAGATGCTCAGCATCATTAGTCATCTGGGAAATGCAAATCAGAACCACAAAGAGATACCCACTTCACACCCACTAGGATGGCTATTATAAAAACAAAATCAGGAAATAACAAATCTTGTTGAAGATGTAGAGAAATTGGAGCCCTCATGTATTGCTGATGAGAATGTGAAATAGTGCAGCTGGTGTGGAAAAGTTTGGTGATTCCTCAAAATATTAAACAAAATTAGCACATGGCCCAGCAGTTTTACTCCTGGGTATATACCCCAACGAACTGACAGCAGAGACTTAAACAGATATTTATTTGCACGCTCGTTCATGGTGGTGTCATTCATAATAGCCAAAAGGCGGAGATAACTCAGGTGCCCACCAAGAGATGAATAATGAAGTTAAATGCAATCTATACATACAGTGAAGAATTAGTCAACTATAAAAAGGAACATTTGAAAAATGCTACGACTTGAACCTTGAAAATATGCTAAGTGGAAAAAAGCCAAACACAAAAGGGCAAATAGCGTCTGCTTCCAATTATAGCAGGTACCTAGAACAGGCCAATTCGCCTGCTTCCAATTATAGCAGGTACCTAGAACAGGCCAATTCGCGGAGACAGAAAGGAGAGTGGAAGTTACGAGGGCTGGGAGAGGAAGGGATTGGAGGGTTTGTTTAATAGGCGCAGAATTTCCGTTTGGGATGTTGAAAAAAATGTAGAAATAGTGATGGTTGCACAATGTTGTGAATATACTCAGTGCTATTAAATTGTACGTTTAAGTGGTTAAAATGATAAATTTTATGTTACATATTTTTTACTACAGTGTTAAAGAAAGCAATTCAGTGGAGAAAAAATAAACTTTTCAGCATATGGTGCTGGAGAAACTGGACATCAGAAGGCAAAAACCATGAACCTTAACCTAAAACTCACACCTTAGGCAAAAAAATAAATAAATAAACTAAGAGTGCAGTTTATATTTGGGTATAACATGTAAGCCTGTGGAAATCTTTAGAAAAAGCATAGCAGAAAATCTTCAGGACCTAGGAATTAGTGAAGATTTTTTAGACATGGCACTAAAAACATGATTCATAAATGAGAAAAATAAATAAATTGGGTTTCATCAAAACTGGAAACTTTTGTTGTGTAACATGTTGTGAAGGCAGTAGAATATGAAACTATAGACTGGGAGGATGTATGGGCAAGCCACACATCTTTTGAGATATTTATAATCATTTTATCAATAATATCAATACACTTATTGTATGACCCAGTGATCACACTTCTTTTTTTTTAAGATTTTATTTATTTATTTGACAGACAGAGATTACAAGTAGGCAAGAGAGGCAGGCAGGGAGAGAGAGGAGGAAGCAGGCTCTCCACAGAGCAGAGAGCCCGATGTGGGGCTCGATCCCAGGACCCTGGGATCATGACCTGAGCCGAAAGCAGAGGCTTTAACCCACTGAGCCACCCAGGCACCCCAGTGATCACACTTCTTGGCAGTTATTCCAGAGAAGTGAAGAACTATTATCATACAAAAACATGCACAAAAACATTAATAACAGCTTTATTTGTAATAGCCAAATTTAGAAACTCATTTGTAATTAGCCAAAAATTAGAAACAACCCAGATGTTCTTCAGTGAATGAATGATTAAACCAGCTGTGGTCTATCCTTACTGTGGAACACTACTCAGCAACAAAGAGGAATCAACTTATTATTACAACCTGAGCAGATCTCAGGGTCATTGTGTTAAGTGAGAAATACCCAGTCACAAAAGTTTATATGCTGTACGATTTCATTCAGATAACATTCTCAAAAGGACACAGTTACGGAGGTAGAGAAGTGGTTGTCAGGAGTTGGGAGATAGAGGAGGGCTCAGGAGGGCAGCACGGAAAGAGGGAAGGATGTGAATAGAGAGGGGTAGCATGAGGGATCTCTGTGGCAACAGAATGGTTCTATGTCTTGCTTGTGGTGGTTTTGCACAAATTATGTACATGTTATACTGGCATAAAACTATATGCACGTGCGGATGAGTCCCTCTGGGACTGGGGAGATCTGAATAAGGTCTGGGGGATTGTACCAGCACCTGTACAGATTTTGATCATTATACTGTGGCTTGGTATTTTATCTTTAGGGGAAATTGGGTGGAGGGTACATTAAACCTCTCTGTACCATATTTGCATTTTTCTATGAATCTGCTACTATTTGAAATCTAGGGTTTTAAAATATAATTCTATACTTTTTGCAGAAGCAATGTCCAGAAAAGGATCACTGTGACATCTGAAAAGCCCTAGGTTTGCCCTTTCTCCCCCTTAAAACAGCAGTTCTCTTGACTTCTGTGTATAGTAACTACTCTGTGATTCCTTGTCATTTTTGCCATGTAAGTGCTATAGTTCAGTTTTTGGACTTTTTATAAATGAAATCTTACTGTATGTACTCTTCTGAATCTGTCCTCTTTCACTCAATGTTAATTTTTATGAAATTCATACTTGCTCTAGAAAGCAAACATTCATTTTTATTGCTGTTTAATATGTATGCACGCATAACAGTGTGTCTATCCATTCTAGCATTAATAGACTTTGGAATGGTTTCCTCATCAGACTATGACAAACAGTGCTGCTACGACAGTTCTTATACATGTCCCCTGGTCACCTGAGCACATGTTTTTGTTGGGTTTTGCCAAAGAATGGAATTGCTGGGTCATAAAGGCAAGCATGTCTTCAAATTTATGAGAAAATGCCTATTTTCAGTTTCTACATTACACTTAATTGCCTTTTATACTTATTTACAATATTTATTTTATGTCTTCCATTATTAGGATATAAGCTCCTAACTGCTTCATTTTGTTTTGTTTTGTTTTGTTTTCCATTTCGTATCTCTGGTATTTATAAGGGAGGGACATAGTAGACACTTAAAAGATTGTTTGTTGAAGCCATGGGTGTTATGTCCAAAGGATAGCTTTTCTTCACTGATTAACCCTCCCTTCATTTGGATCAGGTTGAAATGGATAGAGTCCAGAATGGTTTTTTTTCTGGACCCCTTGAGACCAGACATGTTTTGGAATTCAGAGTTTTCTGTTTTTCATCGTTTGGAAGGGTAATACAGTCCATACACTGTGTGTTACCTAATACCGTGGGTGTGGGTTCTAGGAGCATCCCATGATCAAACATATCAGTGTCTCTGTGGTGGAATGGTGAATCACTGAATGAAATAAGAAACACTCAAAATAATCTTATATCAGTTAAAGCAGCTTTTGATTAATGGAATTGTAAAGGACCTACATGTCAGATCACTGGGTGAAGAATTTGATGCTAAAAATATACTAGATCAAAATTTACCAAAGTGTCTTACCTTCCCTTACAACTCTGGGAAATGATGGGCAGCATAGATATGATTATGCTCACTTCACGGATGAGATAATTGAGTCACCAGGAAATAAGGATCTTACCCAAGTTTTACTAAACAGCGGAGCTAAAAAGCAAACCTTGTCTTGTGATTCTAATACTTTTTCAACAGTGCCACAGCTGCTTCTCATTGATGAAAGTGGCATTTTTTTCTGATTCATAAATTAACATTTCCAGAGGAGAGAAAGCTGCTTCATGATGAAGCTGTCATAAATCATGCACAGTTGTCCTGAGATTTGGAACAGAGCTAATGCCAGTGCTCCCACGGAGGCACATGTATGTGCTGAACCGTCCGGGTCAGCATTCGTTTGTCTATTGAGGTGAAGACTCTGACCTTCCATACACAGGGATGTCTGTCTTTAGCTGCCACCAACCTCCACTTCCTGCATTCTCTCTTTTCTTTGTTGAGAATTCTTTTCCCACACCAGCTCTGTAGTGCCACCCATTACACAGCTTCTCTCCTCTCTTGAAACAGAGGAGGATCTGAAATAAGGCATCTGGATTTATAAATTAAATAGCGGTTTTTACCGGAAGTGATTTTCAGGCAGGGTATTACCTGGTAAGGCATTGACATTGAGTGAATTGATTGAATGTAGATTATAGACTTCTTATGAATTACATTTATTGTATTTGCCCGTCTCCTCCAGTAGAAGTAAGCTGTATCTGTGTAAGTCTTTTTATTATTTTGTTCTCTACTGCTTTCCCAATACCTATAACAGGACCCAGCACATACTCTGTGCTTGTTTAATAAATTACTGATTGTATATGCCTTTTATGTTTAAGAGATATATGCCTTAAAGCTCTGTTTAAAAACAATTTCAGACTGGAAGAAGTAGATAGATTTCTGTGGGGAGTTAAGTAGATTTTGGCATGCCCTATAAGAGCACTCAATTACTACCCTTATTTTTTATGTAGTCATTTATTTAAATTTAGTTAGCTTCATGAGAATAAGAAGCTCATCTGTGCCTGGTACATAATAGGCATTCAGGAAGTATTTATTAACCTCAGGTTCTGCCACGGTGGAGTTGCCCCATTGCTCCCGGTTCTTCCCTTAGAACTAAAACTTCCTGGATACAACACAGCAAACAAGCATAGGACATCTGGGAAAAGCAGAAATAAGAGGCGTGCCTGGGAACTTCCGCATTTAAGGATCAAGGTGTTCACAAGTTCCCCCCAGTTTTCTTATTACTGCCCATGTGTCCTAGACAAAGACCTATAGATAACACTCATGTGAACCAGCAAAACGCGCGCACACACACACACACTCACACTCACACACACACACTCCAAAAAAAGCCTCTTCCTGCTAGCCAAAGTTCTCAGAGAAAGGTGGCTTATTTTCTCTTGGTAGCATCTGTGCTACTCTAGCCAACGAATAGGGAAAAAATGTCTCTCCCTCCCCCACTACTGCATCATGTGAAAGTCAGTGTTCTATCCCTATTCCACTCTATCAGTATAGGCAAGTACTCTGAGCTGCCCGTTGGGTGTTGTTGGCAGGACTGAGCATGGGACTGATCCTCCATCTTCTTCCCAGTGAAAATAGTTGGTGTTCTGATTCCTCCAGCAGGGTACTGTCATTGGGCTCTCCAACAGCTGAGCATCACCCCAACTCAATAGCCACGAGACCTAAGGAGCTGGTGAGAAATGGGCTAGTTACCATTGGGCCTCACACCCCACATTTGTTTCAGCTGGGCCCAGTGGAACAGGAACTTCAGCTCTACTGTGCAACAACAAAGCAGTCAGCCTTCCGCCCCCCCCCCCTCCCCTTCCTGGTGGTTGTGGGGCCCACAGCAGAGCTGATCTTTGCTCTCACTCCGAGGCCATGAGGTAGTGGGAGTCAGTGCCCTCACTTTTGCTAGGGTCTGTTAGAGGAGCCTGGTACAAAGCTATACATAAACACCCATCTGGCCCTTATGCTACACATCAACCAAGGGGATCCCTGCAAGAAAGAGAAGATTACATAGGATCAAGACTTATTACATGCCTCCAAAATGTCTAGGATATAACCAAAGATGACTTATCATACTAAGAACCAGGAAAATCACAACGTTTATAAGAAAATCCAGTAAACTAATACAGAAAGAAATCAGATGTTGGCATTATGTGGAAAGATTTTATTTCTATTTTATTTTTTAGAGAGGGCGAGGGGCAGGGGGGGCAGGGAAAGAGAGAATCTTAAACAGCCTCCATGCCCAGCATGGAGCCCGACACAGGGCTCAGTCTCACAACCTTAAGATTATCTGAGCTGAAATTAAGAGTCAGAAACTTAACCAACTGAGCTGCACAGGCACCTCTATCTGGAAAAGATTTTAAAGCAGCCAGCCAGTCATAAAAGTACTTCAAAAAGTAATTATTAATTTTCTTCATAGAAATGGAAAAAATAGAAAAGCTCAGCAAAGAAGTGTAACAAAAAAAAGGAAATTAAAGAACTGAAAAATACAGTAAACAAAATAAAAACTCACTGTATTGGCTCAGTAACAGAGAAAAGATAGACTTGGGGGGAAAAAGAGAGAGAGACCCATAAGGATCTGTGGGACAGTAACATTCACATCATCAGGACCCATCCAAAGGAGAAGAGAAGGAAGGTTGAGCCAAAAGTATTTGAAGACATAATGTCTGAAAACATCCCAAACTGGGCAAAAAAACATAAACCAACAAATTCAAGAAGTTGAATAACCCCCATATCAGATAAATGCAGAGAAATTCACACCAAGAGAATTAAACTTCTGAACACCAAAGAAAAGGGAAAGGTCTTGAAGTCAGAGTGAAATGACACATTACTTGTAGGGGAACATGAATTTTAATGATAGCCATCATCTGAATCCATGGAGGCTAGAAGGAAGTGGAAGAACATTTTACATTTACAAATACTGAAGGAAAAGAACTGTCAATGGCAAATTTTATATCTTGTGAAAACTTCTTTTAGGAATGAAAGGGAAATCAAGACATACTCAGGTGATGGAAAACTAAGAGAATTTGTTGTTAGCAAATTTATCCTTAAGGAATAGCAAAAGGAAATTTTCTAAACAGAAAAAATAATGTAACAGAAGAAAACTTGAAACTTCAGAAAGAGGAACATTGGAATGCATAAAATGCATAAAAATAGGGGTAAACATATTAGATTTTCCTATTTTCTTTGATGGTCGAGGCAAAAATTATAACAGCATCTGCTATGGTGCTTAGTATATATAGACGAAATACTAAAATACTAAATGATTAGACGAAGTACTAAATGATTTCATTTAAAAAGTGGAGAAAGTAAAGAGACCTTAGCAAAAGTAAGGTCTTCAAACTTCATTTGGAGTGGTAAATTATATTTGTATATTGTAAAACCTACATCAACCACTAAGAAAACGATACTAAACAAGATACTGGAAAACACTAGAAAGAAATAACTATGTATTCCAGAAAATGTTTACATAACCCACAGGGAGATAAGAAAAGAGAAATAGAGTAACAAGAATCACATTAAGCAGAAAACAAACAACAAAATGGCAAATTCAAACCCTAACATATGAATAATTATAGCAAATGTAAATGATAGAAACATGCCAAATCAACAATTATAGAACATCAAAATCAACCAACAGAACTTAATATATATAGAACACCTCACCCAACAAAAACAAAGTAAATGTTTTCAAGTATTCATGGAACATTCACAAGGATGGACATTATCCTAGGCCATAAAACAAACCTCAGCAAATGAAAAGAATTGACATCATATAGAAATATTCTTTGGAATATGGAATCAAAGTAAAAGTCAGTAACAAAAAGACAACAGGAAAATCCCCTGAACATGGGGAAATTAATCAACACACTTCTAAATTGTCTTTGGGTCAAAAAGAAAACAAAGGAACTTTTTTAAAAATGCAGAGTAGTGGGGCGCCTGGGTGGCTCAGTGGGTTAAAGCCTCTGTTTTTGGCTCAGGTCATGATCTCAGGGTCCTGGGATCAAGCCCCACATCAGGCTCTCTGCTCTGCAGGGAGCCTGCTTCCCCTTCTCTCTCTGCCTGCCTCTCTGCCTACTTGTGATCTCTGTCTGTCAAATAAATAAATAAAATCTTTAAAAAAAATGCAGAGTAGTGAATGATAATAAAATTCAAAATGTCAAAATTTTTGTGATGCTGGTAAAGCAGGGCTGAGAGGAAAATTTATAGCATAAAATGCTTACATTAGAAAAAAGGAAGAGTCTCAATAAACTAAACTCCCACTTCAGGAAACTTAGGTAAAGAAGAACAAAATACACCCAAAGGAAATGGAGGGGAATTATAAAGGTCACAGTAGAAACCAGTGAAATTGAAAACAAAAATAGGAAAAAAATTAATATTAAAGAATGCTGGTTCTAATTGCACTATGAAGTATTTACCCAAAGGATGCAAAAATACAGATTCAAAATACATGCATCCTGTTATTTATAGCAGCATTATTCAACAATTGCCAAACTATGGAAAGAACACAGGTGGCAATCAACTGATGAATGGATAAAGAAGTGTTATATATAAAAAATGGAATATTACTTGGCCATCAAAAAGAATGAAATCTTGCCATTTGTAGCAACATGAATGGAGCTAGAGTGTATTATATTAAGTGAAATATGTCAGAGAAAGACACATACCATGTTTTCACTCACATATGGAATTTAAGAAACAAAACAGATGAACATAAGGTAGGGGGGAAAAAGAGAGAGAATAGAAAGCAAACCATAAGTGACCTTAAGGATAGAGAACAAAGTGAGAGTTGCTGGAGGGCGGTGGGTGGGGGTAGGCTAGATGGGTGGTGGGTATTAAGGAGGACACTTGTGATGAGCAGTGGGTGTCGTAGGTAAGTGATGAATCACTGAATTTTACTCCTAAAACCGATATTACACTATATGTTAACTAAAATTTAAATAAAAAATTGAAAAAGACAAAAAAAAGCTTATTCTTTGAAAAGAACAGTACAGTGGACAAAAGTATAGCAAGACTTACAAAGAAGGAAGTAAAGATACAAATCACCAATATGAGAAATGAAAAGGGAATCACTATAGTCCTTGCAAAAAACCGAGAAGAATAATATGAATAACTCTGCACATATACATTTGGTCACCTAAGTGACATGAACTATTCCTCAAAAAGGAAAAACCACCAAAACTCAACCAAGTTGAAGTAGAGAACCTGAGTAGTCTCATAACCAATAAGGAAACTGAATTTGCTATGAAAAATTGCCCTCAGTTTCCAGTGTCATTGCATTTGAAGTGAGCTTCCAGAGAAGTTTACCCAATTTTACCAGCCTTTTAGAGAATGCCAGTTTTGGGGCACCTGGGTGGCTCAGTGGGTTTAGCCTCTGCCTTTGGCTCAGGTCATGGTCTCATGGGCCTGGGTTCGAGCCCTGCATCAGGCTCTCTGCTCAGCGAAGAGCCTGTTCCTCCTTTCTCTCTGCCTACTTGTGAACTCTCTCTCTCACTGTTAAATAAATAAATAAAATATCTTAAAAAATAAAGAATGCCAGTTTCACACACTCTCTTCCAAAGAAATGGAGAGGAGAAAACTTTCTAATTTAAGAAAATAATATTACCTTGACACCCAAACCAGATAAAGGCAGTTAAAAAAAATAAAATCTATAGACCAATATTTCTCACACCTTTAGTCATAAAAATCAAAATATTAGCAAATCCATTTCAACAATGTGGAAAACAAGTTACATATCATGATTAAGTAGGATTTACTTCAGTTATCAAAGGCTGATTCAACATTGAAAGTCAGTTCATGTAACCCATTATATCAGCAGTCTAAAAAAGGGGGAAAAAACATGATCAAATCAGTTTATGCAGAAAAAACTTTTGACAAAATTCAGCATTTATTTTGGTAAGGACTCCTAGCAAACTAGGAATGAAGGGGGAACTTCCTCAAATTGATTAAAAGCATCAGGGAAAAAAAATCCTACTATTATAACTCACATACCTTGCTGGCAGAAAGGTAAGATGGTACAACAACTATGGGAGTAGATTGACTGTTTTTTTTTTAATATAAAATTAAAAATGCCATTACATACAACACATCAAATACAGTCTTGGGCTTTTTTATAAGATTTAAAGGTTCGATTCATGGCTAGACACCGCGTGCTGACCCTGCAATAGGTAGGAAGATAGAAGTCTTTGTTATTAGAGCTCCACAGGACAAGGCCAGGCCCCAGTAGGGCCATGCAGGGAGTTGCAAGCTGGACCTGGAGGCGGGCAGATACCGTGTCAAGCAGGATGACATTATCTAGGTTTCTTGGGCTCCTCGGGGATTGGCTAATTTTAATAATTTCAGTAGCCTGCAGGGTCTGGAGGCTGTCCCTGGTTGCTGGTGCCTGGCCCCAGAGTAATGAGGGCTTGTGCACAGTGGTCCTGGAACATGAGAGCCATGCCAGGGAAGTGGTTGGTTGTGGACTTACCCAGTGCTCAAGAGGAACTGACTGGTCTCTAGTCAGGGCATCCAAACTTGATCAGGATAGCATTTAGAACAAGCAATTTCATGTGGATATTTTTTGCCATAGAAATGAAAACTCATGTTCACATAAAAATCAGTACATGAATATTCATAGCATTTTCTACTCAAAATCACTGAAAACTGAAACAAACAAAAAAGCAAACCCAGTGTCCCCTGACTGGGTAATGTTAATTAAGCTTTGGGATACAATGCAGCAATAGAAAGGAATGAATACCTTGGAAGAATCTTCAAGGAATTAAGGTGATGAAAAGACTCAACCCCAGAAATCACATCCTGTATAAATCTGTTTATGTGCCATTATTGAAATGATGAAGTTCAAGGGATGGAGGACAGATTAGAGGTCACCAGGGGTCAGCGAGGCGGGTGCCAGTGACTGTGAAGGGTGCCACAGGAGGTCCTTGGGGGCGGGGGTGCTCTGTTATCTGCACCAGCGGATTGTTCCTTACTGCTGCAGTGGAATCTGCATTGATCTAAAAAATCTGATGTTTAAAGTGCTTATTGAGTGGATAAAGGAAGGAGTGCTCGTGGGATGGAGCCTCAAGCTAAGCACTGAACTTAACTTGTATGAAGTCACTTGGGAAGAGGCATTGGAAGGTACAGGAAGGACTTTGCCTCTTCTAGATGCTCCCTCCCCCCCCCAAAAAAAGGCAGGTGGGGAATAGAGTCTTATTTCCTATGGCTTCTCAGGATGTGTGGAAAAAAGAAAAATTATAATTAAAGTTTCTAGATTCAGGTTGCTTTGAATACATTATGGGAAGCACTTTGTTTTTTCTGTGAGCTCAGCACAGTGATAAACAGAGTATAGAGCCACTAATAGCCCAGAGTAAGGGAACGAGAGAGGAGCCGTGACACGTTCCAAGATTGTTAGAAAGGTTTTACTCCAAAGGTTAGAATATTTCCAAAAGGAAAACTCCTCTGGAAACTGTTTTTAACTGCATTCAAGGCAGCGCAAGCATTAAGCGCTTTAGGACAATCAGTGCTGAGTGTGGTAATGTTGCGGCTGCTTCCGAACTCCTTTCTCAGTGCCGTGTCCACCAAATTAATTGCGTTATTGCTGTTTATAGCAACTGAGGCTTTCTGCATGTTTCTTCCGAGCATTCCAAGCCTTTCTAAAATCCCGGAGAGCAATGGAGTGTGCAGGAGGTGCTTGGTACCAGCTGGCAGGTTGCGGATCCTACCCAGGTTCTCATTCGGGCTCTGGCACTTCCTGGCTGTGTGACCTGGGGCACGGTGAGACCCCAGCAGATTCCTGCGTCTGTACTGAAGGGTGTCACGGAGAAGAAATGACGCCGGTGCTGGATGGCCAGCACTTCCTGACGGCTCCACAGATGCCAGCGCTGCTGCTGCTCTCCTCCGACGAGAAGCAGGAGCGGGACCCGAGGCGCAAGGGCATCAGGAGACACAGTTACTCTCTGTTCTGACTCGTCCTGTGACTTCCACGAAGTCACGTACTCCGCAGCCCTTAGTTTCTTCATCTAGAATCTTCCTCTGTGGGAGTAAACTGTGTACAGAGTATCTTCCAGCTTTCATGTGTGTGGATTCTGAGTTGAACTTGTTCCAGGCGAAACAGTAGGGTCGCCCAGCAGTTGGGAGTGTGGGCTCCGAGTCTTCCAGGTCTAGGTGTGAGCCCTGCTTCTGTGCGTGCTGTGTGTCAGGCCCGGCAGCTGGTAGGCTTTCTCAGCAGGACTGTGGCTCTGTTCTTGCCAACCTGGTGCACCTGTCCACGCCCCGGCCGAGTCCCGGCTGCCCTTCGTCAGGTCAGCACAGCTGGCCAAGGCCAGTTAGCACCCTCCACCAGACTTGTGTTGCTGTGAACACACCACCTATTCATTCACGCATCACCTGTGGCCGATTTCCAGTGACACGGACGGGCATGGGTAGTTGGGACAGAGACCATGTGCCTGTGAACTTGAAACTTTTTACCGTCTGGTTCTTTACAGAGAACTTTTGTTGGCCAAGCCCTTCTCTATGAAAATTATGTTAATCCTTCCCTTTGGTTTCCTAGCTTCCCTTCCATCTGTAGAAAGTTGGAAGGGGCAAGATTGTTGACTGACATCACTGAGCCACTAGTCCCTGGCTCCCTTCCTCTAAGTATTTATTATATGAGAAAATGGACTATTTTCAAAAGTCTCTTAAACATCTTTGTTGTTGTTACTGCTTACAACCCAATGCGGTTCCATTCTTTCACAGTCTGTGAAACTTTGCACAAATTACTTCTTCATTTCTCAGCTTCCTTCTCTGTTTCTCACTTTTAATAAAAACCAGGATTAAATTAGTGATAGATAAAAAGCTTTTGCTCAGTTCTTTTCAGAGAGTAAGCAAATAATTGGAAGTTATTATTTTTACTTTTGATGAGTCCATATGTAATTTTAAAATACTTTGTGTCTGTGTCTATACAAGCCCATATTTGCCAAATTAAATACCTTTTGCAAGAATCATGTTTTATTTAGAAATGTTTTGACAGCCAGAACATATGTTTCTACTGCAAACAAAAATATTTCCAGTTTAGAAATGCTTGTTCTGATCATCTGTGTGGAAATGAATGTTTTGTATTTGATCTGTTAAGCTACAAAATATATTTGCTAAATGCTCTTGCAAATATATTTGTCCATTTCTTAGAATATTGCCTTGGAGAAGTACCCAGTGACAATTATGCTCTTAGGAGAGGTTTATAGTTTATAACCCAGAGCAAACCTTTTGAACAAATAGGGGGTGGCAGCTGGGACAGACAGCTTGGTGGCCGCCAGTGCGGCAATCCACATTGCTCCTCCTGGCTCTCACATTATGCCCAGCACTAGCTGGGATGGGCCTCCACATGGAGATTACCACACATCCAGTATGAACTGACATGCCGTACTTCCATCTCAAGCACCAGACAATACTGACCTTTTTTTGCCATAACAATTTTTTTTCCTCTGAGGGCCATAAGTAAATAGAATTTTTTGTTTGTTTGCCAAAATTGTAATAATTCACTTGTGGCTTATTGTTAATTTTCAATGACAGTGGCAAGAGTTCATCCTCTTGTAATCCTCAAATTGCTTCTCGTTCACATTTTACATGTAGTCAATGAAAAAGTAAGCCCACTGGATAGCCTATGTCTTTTGCTGGCATTTAGGATAAAGAGAAACCTAATAAATCATGCATTGAGTCGCCCTAGTAATACTGAATTATGAGATCACGGTATAACTTTTACAGATAAATCACCAAGCCAGTGTCACACAGTCAATCTTGTTTGGAAAGTAGGGAAGCATTTCCTCTTTTTAAGATTCCACATTAGTTTTAACCCCTATAACATTATACCAGTATTTTTTTCAACTTGATTATATTCTCTGCTGCAAGGTCAAGATAAACTTTACATTAATAAAAGCCATATGACTTGTCATTTGAGTTCCAAGAAAATTTAATTTAAAAGTAGAACTTTGCATTTATATGACACCTTTCATAATGTGTGGTCTCAAAACACTTTGGAAATAAAATACGTTAATATGTTAGCCTGGATTTACAAGCAATTCACTGGGCTAATGTTCCTCTACAAGACCATGATCCACCCGAAATACTCAAATATTCTGTTTGTCCTTGTTGTCAGGTGATTTTCTTCTTCAAGGAAAATTATTTGGAAGAAATTTTCTTCAAGTTATGATAAAAAAAAGATACTTGTCTCTCATTTTTTATTGTTTGGCAAGAAGTCCACTGATTTATTTCAGACAATTACACCAATGTTTCATACCTAGAATTACTTTTCAACACGAATAAAATCAAATGCATATGAAAACCAATTAGAAATTTCTGAATGTCAGACTTTTGAGAGAAAGAAATGGCTCAGATTTTCCTTCACTTGTACAGTTGTCACAAACCAGAGTAAACATGCCATAGAAGAAGAATGCCTAATGATATGAAGAGATCTGGCTGTTCCCCGGAGCGCAAGGTGGATCACAGACCAAATTTCGGACTAGGATGGACAACTTTCCCAACTCAGCTGTGGAAATTTACAAACACCAGTTCCATGGAGCGGCCACGTTAGAAATGGTTCAGAAAACAGGATACCCTCTCCTCTCCTCAGGGACCTATATAAGGAGGCAGTGGTATTCACAATAAAAAGTAGAAGACAAATGTTCTCTGGTGGTATGATATTTTAAAAAGAACTAAAAAGATTATTATCTGACATGATCCATGGGAACCGATCTTATTGATTCTCCTGTCCTGACCTTGGTTGTGCAGCACCGACACAAGTGCACGTCCATCGCTCCTCGGTCTGGTTTCAGTTGTGCTTAGCATGTCTGCAAGTCAGAGGAGAGAACAATCGGGGCTCATAGCACTTGTTCTTGCCTTGATGAAGAAGCACGTCTTAAACTAATAGGGTATCGTATGGCAACTACACTTCAGTAAAGAATGAAGCAGCTTTGGATACACTTACATAGGATACGTTCTAAGATATTTCAAGTGAAAAAGGCAAAGGGTAAAAAATGCGCACAAATGCCTCCATTTGAATAAAAAAATGACGAAGATGTGTGTGCATATGTGCTCTGGAAGAATATAGAAGACGCTGCTAGCGGGGTTGCCTGTGAGGGGAGTGTGGGACTTGGGGACACCAGTGGCAGGAAGGCGCTTTACCGCCACTTTTGGGAATGTTTTGGCTTCTGTATTGTGAGCACATACTAACTTTGGGGGAAAAAAATGAATAAAAAAATGAGTGCTGTGTGAGGAGGAAGTGAATGCCACAGAGACAGCTTTTCAAGAACTTTGGCATTGAAGGGAAGCAGAAAGTAAGAAGGGATCAGGGAGTTCCTAACTCTTGCAGGCTGGAAGGATGCATGAAGGTGACACAGAGATGGGCAGATGTGACAGGTGGGAGAAAGGGAAAAGGGAAACTGGAAAGGAGGAATGTAGCTTTAGCAAGCAAGATGAACCTTGAGAAGGAGAGAGGGGCTGGAGGAGTTAGCAATGGTGCGGATGCTTTGGGGACCCATGAGCTCTGAGGAGAGGGACCGGGAAAGAGAGGGTAGAGAGTAGGGGGCACGCAGGATACTGTTTCATTCCTACAACAGTGGCTCATGGCAAATGTTCTGCAGGTGGAATGCAAGACCTGGGACTCGAGGGGCAGGGGGAGGTGTGGGTAAGGAGACCGGTGGCATCCTCAGCACATTCTCCTGAAGGGGAGTATCTTCACCAATTTTAGGGTAATGATGGTTGGGTAACCACTTGATGATGGTTAAGTTTCGTGAAAAGAGAAGCAGCAGCAGGGTGGGATGCCTGGGAAGGGATCACAGGGGTGCCCATTTCATAGTGTGCCTCCCTCTGTCCCTCTCCTGCTAGACCTCATCCATAGGCTCATTCCCTGGAGATCAGAACCTAGCTCTGTCCTTGTGCCAATACTTTGCCAGGTCTGGGGACACAGCAATGAGCAAATGAGACATGGTCCCTGCTCTTAAGTTGCTTATAGCAGAGTGGAAAAGACAGTCATTAAGCAGGGAACCAAAAATAACGGTGCCATTGAATTTGTGATAAACACGGAGAGAAGAGTACAGGGGACCCTAAGATAATATAGCATCTAATCTATGACCTCTTATAGGCTATGGAGAATCAGGTGGGAATGTTGTACTTAATAGTGCCAGTAAAGAAACAGGGCCCTCTGCTGAGACAGAGAAGCTGGGGGCAGAGCGGGGCTTGGAAAGTCTGGGAGAACTCGATAGCCATTGTGCGAGAGAAACAATATGGAGTTGACCAAAGCAATGCCCATTTGGAGCTGGAGAACATGAAGATGCCAAGACACTCTCAGCACTGAGCAGACTCAGGACGATAGAGGGTGCTGGGTGCTCTTAGTGGTGTATTAGTCCAGGTTCTCCAGAGAAACTGCTGATAGGATACATAGAGCTGGTTAGGAGGAGATTCATTAGGAGGGACTGGTCCACACCACGATGTCCCGTGTGCATCCTGGAGGCCCAGGAAAGCTGGTAGTGTAATTTCCTATTGCAGTCCTGAAGGTCAGAGAGCTAGTAGTGTGGAAGCCAGAGAGCAGAAGACAGGTGTCCCAGCTCAAGCTGAAAGAGTGAATTCACCCTGATTCCACTTTTTTGTCCTTTTGGGGCCCCAGGAGATTGGATGGTCTCTCCCACACTGGAGAGGGCAGATCTTCTTCACTCAGTCTACCAGTTCACATGCTAACCTCTTCCAGAAACACCCTCACAGACACCCAGAAACGTTTGACCATCCATGTGGGCGTCACTTAGCCCAGTTAAGCTGACAGGTAAAAGGAATCCCCACATGTTAAGTGGTTGGGGGTCCTTTCACGAGGTACACATATATTAAATCACTGTGACATACACTTTAAATATCTTACAGATTCCTATGTCAATGATACCTCAATAAAGCTGAAAAAAGTTTCAAAGAAGTAAATATCAGTTTATTGACTTATTCATATACACAACATGTTCAGTGTTTATTATATGCCCCACAGCAGCTCGGCTGCAGGGACACTCTTAAGAAGTTGATGGATGGGGCACCTGGGTGCTCAAATGGTTACGTGTCTGCCTTAAGGTCAGGTCATGATCCCAGGGTCCTGGGATCAAGCCTTATGTCAAGCCCCTCTCAGTGGGAGTCCGCTTCCCCCTCTCCCTCTGCCTTTCCCCTTGCTTGTGCTCTCTCTGTCTGTCTCTCTCTCAAATAAATAAAAAAAAAAAAAAAGAAGTTGTTGACGGACAATCTTGTCTGCCACATTCACCCGGACCTTGCCTTTCCATTCCCTTCCTCCCACCTTCCCTTCCTGTTTTTCTTCCTTTCTTTCATTTATTCATAATCAATACTTATTAATTTCCTAGAATGTGCCAGGCACTCAGAGTATAGTTGTGAGCAAGATGCATATGATTTCGACTCTAATTTTATTTATAATTGGGGAGACAAACATTAAAGAACTAATCGTATAAATATTACTATAATTATAATTCCTATTCAAAGATCCCAAGTAACTTCTGACTTTTTTTTTCTTAAAGAATTCTTTCTGGGGGCACCTATGTAACTCATTCAATTAAGTGACCGACTCTTGATCTCAGCTCAAGGTTGTGCATTCAAGGCCCAGGTTGGGCACCAGTCTGGGCATGGAGTCTACATTAAAAAAAAAAAAAAAAAAAAAATATATATATATATATATATATATATACACACACACACACACACACATATATACATACATATATGTATGTGTGTATATATGTGTATGTGTATGTATATGTATAAATATATATCTTATAGACTATTTAGAAAATATTGGAGTATACCAAGAAAATGCAATCGAAGATCACCCACCTACCCAAAATAACTGCTGTTAACATTTTGATATATTCTTTGTTTCTCTGGGTGCCTGTGTGCATGTGTAGGCACCCACATGTGTGTGCATCTGGGGCCATGCTGTATGTTGTCTTGCTGTTTCCTTTAAGTGACCATTAAATAGTGAGAATTTCTCATATTATTAAATACTCTTCAAAAATACCTTAAGGTTTGCTGAATACTTTTTTAGTTATGTATCATAAATTATTTGTTCTCTATTTGGGCTCATTCCAGTATGTCCTGTTGATTTTTGTGTATGTGTTGGTGTTTGTTTTGCTTTGTCTTACCTGATGTGGTGATGAAAGTATAAATTTTTGTCACATTTCTGATTATTAGTCTGACTTATAATCTAGAACTGGGACTAGTGGCTGAAATGATGTTGATATTTTGGACCCTCTCAGTTAGATGGAACCAGTGGGTGGCCACTCCTGGCAAGGGGGACAGCAGCTGACTTCTAGCAGACTTTCCCGATGCATGGAGGGAAGGCTGACAAGTAGTGAAATTAGAAATGATAGCTCCAGACCAGGGGATCTCTGAGGATCACCGGCACTTCTTCACGCTGGTCTGGAAAGGGTGTGCACAATTTCCTGGGAACAGTTGCAGAGGGAAAATTAGGAAATTGGGAAAGTGAGCGGTTCAGTTGATGCTCTAAAATACTCTCAGGAAAATAATCCTCAGATCTTGGTGCAATTTGTGTCCTAAGAAACTTAAAAAATAAATTTTTCTAAGCCATATCTCTTGAGATTCTGATCCTAGAGGTTGGGCCCAGGAATCTACATTTTCACAAGTGGCCTTAATAATTCATATCACCAGGCACGTTTTTGAAACAGTCACTAGAACAACAGGACTCTTCCTAGTAACCTGCAAGTCTTGCTGTGAATCATTTCTTTTATGAAATGAAAAGTTGACACGTGTATGAGCACACCCCCCTCAGTGATAGGCATTTCAGTGCTCTGGTATTTCTCTGTGGTATTATTGATCAAGCCGACTCTGAAGCTGTTTTGGTACATAAATACTTTGCCCAAGAAAACAGGCACAGAGGTGGCTCTGTGGGGACTGCACTGTGACAGGCAGAGTCACTCTAATATGCAGCTTTTCCCTAGTGCTGTGGAACTCACGCTTTCCTGATCACTACAGATATTTTTGGCACATAATCTTTGAGTTGTTGTGAGACCAATCTCTTCCAAAGCCGTGTGATCTCTTCTGGCTGCTTCACACAGCAAATTCAGGAGGTATTTCCTTCGAAGAACTTGGATCATAAACACACTCGTGGGAAGAAAGGAAATTGATTCTGGCTTTATAATAGGGTTTAATTATTCCTCTTCATGGCTAATAAAGTTATATAAAACACATGCTTATTGTGATATGTTACATAAATACTGAAGAGTATGAGTAAGCAGAAAAAAATCTCCCATAACACTATTTTCTGTAAGCAATTACAAACATTTTGTCATGTGTTCGCTTTCTTTTATGTGTGTTTTTATTTATTGAGATCCTATTTGAGAAACTGTTTTGTAAACATTTTCAAACAGATTGTATCCTAGATATTTTCACTTGTCAAGAACTTTGTAAAAAATCATTTTAATGGCTGAGTTAGAGTTTGCCGTACTTAGATGGGAGGTGCCATACTTTGACGTATCTTTACAAAATCAGAAATCTAAAACGTGGGGAAATGCATTGCCAATGCATTAAACATTTCAACTAAATGTATTTAATTGAGATTCATATCATATAAACATTTTCCTATTTCCTTTGTAAAATGTGCTTATTTTTTTTAAGATTTTATTTATTTGACAGGCAGAGATCACAAGTAGGCAGAGAGGCAGGCAGAGAGGGAGAGGGGAAGCAGGCTCCCCTCTGAGCAGAGAGCCGGATTTGGGGCTCAATCCCAGGACCCTGGGATCATGACCCGAGCCGAAGGCAGAGGCTCCAACCCACTGGGCCAACCAGGCGCACCTAAAATGTGCTTATTAATCTGAGTAATATAAATTCCTGGACATAGAGAAGAAAATACGAACCAGTAGGCAGTGTATGTAGTGGGGGACCCTGAGGGTGATTGACACTAACACCCAGAAGACACCACTGCCATTGCCTTCTCGTGGTTCTTCAGTTCTTCCAGTTATCAAAGCTAATGGACATTTTCCACTTTTTACATTATTTCGCCTTTTGCAGCATTAGAACTGTTATGACTTTCAGCTTTCTGACACATCTCTTTTGCCTTTTCAACATTACTCTTTTATTTGTCTTCCTTGGACTGTTCCTCTTAATTACTTTTTTACCTTGTCACTAAGATGTTGGTGTCCTGGTGCATTCTGTATCTGACCTTCTTTTTTTCCATTCTGAGCAATCTCCCTGGGTTCCTTCTTCTTACTCTCAGGTCTTTAATGGCCTCCTAGAGATGATGGTCTCAGCTTACATGCTCCACTCTTCTCTCTGCCTCGGAACTCACAGATAACACGTGCCATTCATTGTGGTGGTCCTGGTTCAAATCCATGCTCCTCTCTCTGACCCCTAACAAGCCTTCTGACTCAGATTCCTTGTCACACACTCTCTTCCTCTGCAGAACATAGGACTTATGGGTTGCTGGGCCTGTCTCCTTTGGGGGGATAGAGCGCACTGACAGTGAGTGAGCAGTGGTTGATTGAAGGACCGACCAGTGGTGATGAAATTTCCTCCCTCATGAATTCCTACATAATTCTTATTTTCTGTCCCCTGGACGGTGTGATGGTCCTCTGAAATATGTAGTCCAACTTTCTAGAGTATGCTTTTCTCTCTTCCTTTGCATCACCATCTGTATTTAAGGTTATTCAGAATTCTTTCTAGTACTTCCTAGGTGCTAACTTGTAAAACAAGATTAAGAAAATTAAAGAATGAAAGGAATAACATATTTATTTTATAACATTCTCTAATGTATTAAATAGTTTATTGAATTTGGATACTAAAATGTAATTATAAAAAGTGATCCCGTATAAAAGAGGAGCATCTTATTGTTTCTAACACCATAGGGTGTCAATCCCAGCAAGCCAGGAGACTTCTAGTACTTACTGTTGTGATCCCTAAAAAAAATATATAAGCAATGTGGCATGTATATATAGAACAGCGGTGCTGAGAAAAGCTGTAGTATAGGAAAAGTTTGAAGACTTTGGAGGGATATACCCATTGCAATGTTAAAGATATCCTTTATTTTCTTGATTTTCTTTCTCTAGCTATCTCTGACCAACTCTTATAGTAAAGCTAGGTGGGATGAATGAAGGGAATGTCAACCATTCCTTGTTAGGTTTTTTCCTGTTACCTTTAGAAAATAACAATAATGATTTTGTACAAGGTGGTTTTAAAATTATGTGACTTCTAATTATAAGAAAAGCCACAATACTGAAATTTGTGTAGTGCTAATTACTCATCCTTTTCTCTCCTGCTGTAATTCACAGTGTGTCTCTAGGATGTCAGTGGCTGATTTGGAACTTCTGCCTCTGCTTTTTCTCAGCAATTAGGTTTTGTCTTCAACTAATGGACTTGAGCAATACTAGACTAATGATATGGAGAACTTCTCTTCCATTTTGCTGCATTAAACGTTGACATGAAACCTTAAAAATAGCTCCTGGGGCACCTGTGTGGCTCAGCTGATTAAGCGTCCAACTCTTGATTTTGGCTCAGGTCATGATCTCAGGGTTGTGAGATTGAGCCCTGCGTTGGGCTCCATGCTGGGTGTGGAGCCTGCTTGGAATTCTCTCTCTTCCTTTGCCCCATGTTGCTTGCATGCATGCTGTCTCTCTCTCTCAAAAAAAAAAGTCTCCTGCTTTTTTCTTCCTAAGAACATATGATATTAAGACACTTTGATTCCTCCCTTTTTCTTTAATTATCATTGGCATCTTATTCTTTGCCCTGAACAGTTCTTTTACCTTCTCCACCTCTCCGTTATTATCTTCTGCCCTAAGCTAAGCAGATGAGGCACATCCCCCCCAACCCCCCCGAACTTGGTGTAGAGTTAATAATTTATTCATTTCTTCTTCCTGCTTTGCTCCTATGTAGGTTTTTCTGTTGTTATTGTTCCTCTGGCATTTCTATGTGCTAATGATCCTTGAATGTTATTTTGCTGATCATTAATCTGTAGAAGAGAAGGAAAAACTGTTAAGAGAATCTTCCCAATTCATGTCTCTGGAGAGACAGAGTGGACCTACTTTGCTCTACCCCTCCCTTCAAAGGACAGCTAAAGTCCCTGAACATTTTGTATAAAAAACATGAGGAGACTGAATCATGGAGAGGAGGAGGTAGACTGCCCAGGGACCTTGAGACTCTATGAATGACACAGTGGTGGATTCCTTGATATTATTATTTTCTTCATATTTATTAGACTGGGTGCCAGAGAAGCCAAAAACCAAGATGCCAGTGGGCACACAGGAAAAAAAAAAAGCCTCCCAAGAAACCTGCCCTTTTAGCTAAGGGACCATAAAAAGGGAACAGCCTATCAAGACAGAAAGCTTTTAGACAATAACCACCTTACTGCAGTAAACACTACAGAAAACACTGTGGGCATACTCACAAACCCCACCAGCAAAGATCAAGTGGGGACCCTAGACTTGCAGTCTTGCCAGGCTATTATGAGGTTCTTATCCCTCACATCTGACCAGAGTAGTAAAAAAGAAGTTGTGTGTGTAGCCAAGGCTTACATCCCTCTGGATAGTAATGAGTCCCCTCTCTGGCCTCAGAGGAGACCACACCGTGAGCCTGGCCTTCTATTCAGACCTGGTGCTATCAAGGAGGCCTCTCACTAGGAGGCCAATAGATTTTCATTTCCCCCAGTGGTAAAAAGGATCCCCTCCCTGACAATGTCAGTAGAGGGAAAATCAGGAACAGTGATAGACTGCCCTCCACCTCTCCAGAGAGATATCAACAGAAACCTAGTTTGGAGTGTGAACCCCCACCCCAACCCAGCACTAATGAGGAGCCCTCCACCACCACTCCTGGATGTCAGTACTGGCCAAGTAGGAATCTTAGATTTCCACCCACACCTGGTAGTAGTGAGGGGGAGGACTATACCTCCTCCACCAAAGTAGTGTCAAAAGAGGCTGGCTAAGATAGAAGATTTAGGTATTACCCGGAATCTCATAGCCTGCTATTCAAAATACCCAAGTTTTAATTAAAAATCATTCACATAACTAGAACCAGGAATATCTCAATGTGGATGACTAAAGATAATCAACAGACACCAACATGACAGATTTCAGAAATATCTGACCACATTTTAAAGCAACAATCATAAAAGTGTTTTAATAAGCAACTTCAAGCATGCTGCAAGTAAGGAGGGAGGGGGAATTATGTCCTGTGAAATAAATCGAAAGTCTCAGCAAATAAATAGATAAAGCAATACAAAACAAACATTTTAGAACTTAAAAATATGGTAACTTAAATAAAAATGTCTTTCAGTGGATAGGCTCAACAGCATAAAGAAGAGGGCAAAGAAAGGAATCTCTGAATTTTAAGATAAAATTAGAAAATTAGATAAAAATAGAAACTACTTAATTTTAAAAACATAGAAAATAGACTAAAACAAAAGCAAATACAAAACGAGCATCTGAGACTTCTGGGACTATGACCAAAAAAAAAAAAAAATTAACATTGTGTCATCCGAGTCACAGAAGGAGAGAAGGAAGAGAGTGGGGTTAAAAAAGTATTTAAATAAATAATGGCTGAAAGATGTCAAATTTGGCACAACACACAAACCTACAGTTTAATAATCTGAGTGAATTCCAAGTAGCATAAATCCAAAGAAATGTACACCAGGAAACATAGTAGTTAAACTTCTGAAACTAAAGACAAAGTATTGAAAGTGGCAAAAAAGAATAGCATCTTACCTGTAAGGAAACAAAAAAATTGTAATGTCATCAGATTTCTCATTAGAAACTACAGAGAGGGCACCTGGGTGGCTAGGTATTTAAGCATCTGCCTTCAGCTCAGGTCATAATTCCAGGGTCCTGGGATCAAATCCCCCATTGGACTCCCTGCTCAGCTGGGAGCCTGCTTCCCCCTCTCCCATTCCCCCTGCTTGTGTTCCCTCTCTTGCTGTGTCTCTCTGTCAAATAAATAAATAAAATCTAAAAAAAAAAAAACTATGGAGAGCATAAGAAGGTGGCAGAACATTTTTCAAGTACTGAAAAGAAAAGAACTGTCAACCACTAATTCCATAACTAGTAAAACTATCTTTCAGGAATGAAGGGAAAATTAAGCCATTTTCAGATGAATGAAAAGAGTATGTGTTGTTATAATAATTACCCTTAAAGAATAGCTAAAGTAAGCACTCTAAAAAACAGAAATGATAAAGGAAATAAAAAGGTGGGGGAATCTTAGAACATCAGGAAGGGGGAAAAAAACAGAACAAAATGGATAAATAAGATACTTACTTTTCTATATAAATGTTTTTTTCTTTTTCCTTTTAAGTATAGTTGACACACAATGTTACATTGGTTTCAGGTATACAATATAATAATTCAGCAGGTTTATACATCACGCTATGTTCACCATAAGTGTAGCTACCATCTATCCTCATACATAGCTATTATAATATCATTGGCCATATTCCCCATGCTGTGCCTTATTCATTCCAGAACTGAAGCCTTTATCTCCCATTCCCCTCCCACCCCCATCACTTTGTTCTGTGTATTAACAAGGTTGATTCTGCCTTTTGTTTGTTTATTCATTTTTTTTAGATTCCACATATGACTGAAATCATATGGTATTTTTTTCTTTCTCAGTCTGTCTTATCTCACTTAGCATATACCCTCTAGGTCCAGCCGTGTTGTCTCATGACAATATTTCATCCTTTTTTAAAAAATTTTATTTATTTGACAGACAGAAATCACAAGTAGGCAGAGAGGCAGGCAGAGAAAGGGGAAGGGAAGCAGGCTCCCTGCTGAGCAGAGAGCCCGATGCGGGGCTCGATCCCAGGACCCCGGGATCATGACCTGAGCCGAAGGCAGAGGCTTTAACCCACTGAGCCACCCAGGCGCCCCTATTTCATCCTTTTTTATGCCTGTGTAATTCAGTGTGTGCATGCGCATGCATGGGTGTGTGTGTGTGTGTGTGTAACACTTTCCTCATCCACTTGTTTATCAGTGGACACTTATTTCTTGCTTATATCTTATATCTTGCTCTTGTATCTTGGCTATTATAAATAATGCTGCAATAAACATAGGGGTACATACCTTTTTTTCAAATTAGTATATCTAGTTTTCTTTGGGTAAATACCCAGGAATGGAATTATTGGATCATATGGTATTTCTATTTTTAATTTTTTGAGGACTCTCCATACTTATTTTCAGAGTGACTAAATCAATTTGCATTCCTACCAACAGTGTATGAGAGTTTTTTTTCCTCCACATCCTGGCCAACACTTACTATTTCCTGTCTTTTTTATGTTTGCCATCTAAGAGGTATAAAATGATATCTCAGTGTGATTTTAATTTGCATTTTCCTGATGGTTAGTGAAATTGAGCATCTCTTCATGTGTCTGTTGGCCATCTATATGTCTTCCTTGGAAAAATGTCTATTCAGGTCCGCTGCCCATTTTTTAAAAGTATTTTTTCCTTTTTGGTGTTGAGTTGTGCAAGTCCTTAATATAGTTTGAATTTGAGCCCCTTACTGGATATATCTTATCCAATTTAGTAGGTTACTTTTTTTTTTTTTTAACATGAAGGGCATTTATTTGTTATGTAGGGCAATGTGACCAACATCCTAGTTTGCCTGGCCTTCCTCTTTTTTTTTTATTTATTTTTATTTCTTTTCAGCGTAAAAGTATTCATTGTTTTTGCACCACACCCAGTGCTCCATGTAATACGTGCCCTCCCTAAAACTCACCACCAGGTTCCCCTACCCTCCCACCCCCCGCTCCTTCCTTTTGCTTTAGATTTCCTTTGCTGTACAAAAGCTTTCTATTTTGATGTAGTGCCAGTAGTTTATTTTTGCTTTTGTTTTCCTTGCTTTAGGATGACATATTTGGAAAAATGTTGCAATGGCTCATATCAGAGAAATAACATCCTGTATTCTCTTCTAGGATTTTTTACAGTTTCAGGTTTCATGTTTAGGTCTTTAATCCACTTTGAGTTTATTTTTGTGTAAAGTGTTAAAAAGTGGCCCAGTTCCATGTTTTTACATGTAGCTGTTCAGTTTTTCCAGCACCATTTACTGAAGAGACTATCTTTTGCCCATTGTATATTGTTGCACCCTTTGTCATAGATTGATTGTATAGTCATGGGTTTATTTCTAGGTGCTCTATTCTGTTCCATTGATGTATGCATCCATTTTCATGCCAGTACCGTACTGTTTGGATTTTTATAGCTTATTAGTATATCTTGAAATCTGGGATTGTGATACCTCCAGCTTTGTTGTTCTTTCTCAAGATTGCTTTGGCTATTCAGGGTCTTTTGTGGTTCCATACAAACTTTAGTATTATTTGTTCTGGTTTTGTGAAAAATGCTGTTGGTATTTTGATAGTGTTTGCACTGAATTGTAGATCACTTTGGGTAATATGAACATTTTAAGAGTACTAACTCTTCCAGTTCATGAGCATGGAATATGTTTTTATTTGTTTGTGTCATTTTCAACTTCTTGGATCAATGTTTTATAGTTTTTAGAGTATAGGTCTTTTACTTCATTGATTAAGTTTATCCCTGGGTCTTTTATTCTCTTTGGTGCAATTGTAAGTGATGCCATTTTCTTAATTTCTCTTTCAGATACTTTGTTATTAATATATAGAAATGTTCCTGATTTCTGAATATTAACTTTGTATCCTGCAACTTTACTGATTTCATTTATTCTAGTAGTTTTTTTTTTTTTTTAGGAGTCTTTGGATTTTTCTATGTATAATACCATGTCCTCTGCAAATGGTGACAGCTTAACTTCTTCTTTACCAATATGGATGCCTCTTCTTTCTTTTTCTTATCTTATTCCTCTGGCTAGGACTTCCAATACTAGTATTCCAGTTGAATAAAAGTGGATCCAGTTGAATCCAGTTGAATAAAAGTGGCAAGAGTGGACTTCCTTATCTTGTTCCTCATCTTAGAGGAAAAGCTGTTGGGGTTTTTGTTGTTGTTTGTTTTACAGTGGGTATGATTTTAGCAGTGCATTTTCCACATGGATTTTATTGTGTTGAGGTATATTCTCTCTAACCTCAATTTATTGAGAGTTCTTTCATGAGTAAATGTTGAATTTTGTCAAATGCTTTTTCTGCATCTATTGAGATGATCTTATGTTTTTTATCCTTCAATTTGTTGATGTGAGGTATCACATTGATTTGCAAACATTGAACCATCCTTGCATTCCCTAGAATAAATCCCACTTGATCAGGGTGAATGATCTTTTTCATGTATTGTATGTGGCTTGCTAATATTTTGTTGAGGATTTCTTCGACTGTGCTCATCAGGTATCTGGCCAGTAGGATTCTTTTTTGTGGGTTTGTTGTTGTTGTTGTTTGAGTTTTTGTTTTGTTTTGTTTTTGATCCGGTTTTGGTATCAGGATAATGCTGGCCTTGTAGAATATATTTGGAAGTTTTCTTTCCTCTTACATTTCTTGGAATAGTTTGAGGATATTTGTGAATTTTCTAAATTATGTTTGATGGTTGAAGCAAAAAGTATAACACTGCAAAATGCTTATTGGAAATGTTGAGGAAATATTGATGACAATATTATTATACATGGGGTAGGATAAGGAATCTAAAGTGAGCTAAGGTTTCTGTACTTCATTCAAAATGGTAAAATGTTGACACTAGCACACCATGATAAGTTATGTGATTAAAATGTAATGCTTAGAACAGCCACTAAAATACTATGTAAAGAGATACACTCAGAAACACCAGATACATCAAAATAGAATTCTGGATATATTCAAGTAACAAGGGGGGGGTGCAAAAAAGAAATCAGAGAAATTAAAAAAAAAACACAGAGAAAACAGGCAGCAGACAAAAATATAAATGGGAGACTTAAACCCCCAAATATCCATAATTGCAGTAAGTATAAATGGTTAAGATATACCAGTGAAAAGACAGAGATTGGTAGGCTAGTTAAAAAAAAATCATGACCCAACTGTATGCTGTCTACAATAAATTAATTTCAAAATAATTGTACATTGAAAGTAAAAGGACCTAAAAGGCCATGCACACATAAAGTAAAAGAATTCAGGACTGGCTAGATTAATATCAGCTAAAATAGAGTTTAGAGCAAAGAAGGGATGTAACAAAAATGGGCCAGTCTACCAGGATGACATGTCAATTCCAAAGATGTATAACAGTCGAGTTGCAATACGTGAAATAAATGTAATAGAGTGGAAGGAGAAATCACAGTCCACACTTACATTGGGAGACTTAATAACCCTTTCTCAATATTAGATAGAACAACTAGTCAGGAAATCAGCAAGGATTTGAATAACTTAGCCATGCTATCAACCAACAGGATCTAATTGGTATTTATAGGACATGTCACTCAGCAGCAGCTGAGTATACATTCTTTTCAGCTCTCATTAAACATATACTAAGACAGTTACTGTCCTTAGCCAAAAAGAAACTTTAATGCAGTTAAAATAACTGAAATCATAGAGTATGTTCTCTCACCACAACGGAGTCAAATTAGACATTAATAACAGAAAGCGAGAAAATGTCCAAAGACCTGGAAACAACACATTTCAAAATACCACGAGTCAAAGAAGCCACAAAGGGGCTCCTGGGTGGCTCAGTCGGTTAAGCATCTGTCTGCCTTCGGCTCAAGTCATGATCCCAGAGTCCTGGGATCGAGCACCGCCTCGGGCTTTCTGCTCAGCAGAGAACCTGCTTCCCCCCTCTCCCTCTGCCTGCTGCTTTGCTTACCTGTGATCTCTCTCTCTCTGTAAAATCTTAAAAAAAAGAGAAGCCACAAAATAAATACTCTCAATGAAAATTAAAACACAACATATTATAATTGGTAGGATACACCTAAAGCAGATGAAGAGGGAAACTTAGTGGTACTAAATTCTTACATCAGAAAAGAACAAAAGTTTAAAATCCATCAAGGCTCCAACATTAAGATGCTAGAAAAATAAGAACAAAGTAAACCAAATGTAAGCAGAAAGAAGGAAAAGAACAAAGATGAGAAGGAAAACAATGAAGTTAAAAACAAAAAATAGAGAACATCAGTGTAAAAAAGGCTAATTAAAAAAATCAGTAAGACAGACAATCCTGTAATAAAACTGACACACAGAAAAGAAAGAGGACACACATGCCTGGTATCTGGGTTGAAACAGGTGATGGCACTACAGACCCTGCAGGAGTCGAACAGAAAATTAGGGAACCCTGTGAATAATCCCACATGCAAAATCTGACAAGTTAGAGGAAATAAGTCAATTTCCCAACAAGCACAAACTGCCACAACTTACTCAATGTGAACTAGACAATTTGAAAAGCCCTGCAAATAGTAAGGAAATTGATTTCAAAATTTTAAGCCTTCCTAAAAAGATATCTGTAGGCCCACATAATTTCACAGGAGAGTTGTACCAAACTTTAAAATAAAAACAAAAGAACCAACTTCCTCCAACCCCAGCAATTCTACCCAATCTCTTCCAGAAAATAGAAGAGTGAGAAATACTTCTCAATTTTATGAATCAGCAGTATTGATACCCAAAACAGAAAAAAACACACACAAGTTCACACATACAAAAGGAAATTACAGACCAGTATTCCTCATAAGTACAAATAAAAAAGCCTTAACAAATTGTTAGCAAATAAAATTCAGCAGGATAGCTAAAAGAATTGTACATTGTGATCACGTAGGATTTATGCCAGTTATGCAAGGCTGGTTCAGTATTCAAAAATCATTCAATGCAGTAAACCATACTAACAGCCTAAAGAAGAAAAGTCATATGATCATATCAATTGATATGCAGAAAATTTGACAAAATTCACACCCGTTCCTTAAAAAAAAAAAAAATCAACCTAGGACTAGAGAGAACTTCCTCAACTTGATAAGTAGCATGTACAAAACTATGGCTCACATCATATTCAGTGGTGCTATACTGAGTGTGCGCCCCCCGCCCCCAATACTTGGTGACAAGGCAAGGATGTCCACTCTCACCATGCCCCTTAAACACAGTACTGGGATCTCTAGCCAGCTCTATAGTGAGGCTGGGCCGGGGAGAACTAAAGGCATACAGTTAGGAAAAGAAGAAAAATAACTTTGTATTTGCTGTTGACGTGATGGTCAACCTTGAAGATTTCAAGGATTCTTTTTTTTTTTTAAGATTTTATTTATTCATTTGTCAGAAAGAGAGAGAGAGCACAAATAGGCAGAATGTCAGGCAGAGGCAGAGAGACAAGCAGGCTCCCCACTGAGCAAGGAGGCCAATGTGGGACTCAATCCCAGGACTCTGGGATCGTGACCTGAGCCAAAGGCAATGGCTTAACTGACTGAGCCACCTAGGCATCCTGATTTCAAGGATTCTATTAAAAAAAAGAAAAAGAAAAGAAAACCTCCTGGAATAATCTATATTAAAAACAAAACAAAACAAAAACCTTCCTAGAATAAAAAAAAAAAAACTCCAAGGTCATAAGATACAAGATCAGCATAAAAAAATCAGCCATGTTTCTATATAGTAATGGTGAACATATGGAAATTTAAATACAAATACAGTTGCTTTAAAAAGGAATAATTTGGTGTACAGCTAAGAAAATATGTTCAGGGCCTGATGCTGAAAACTATAAGTACTGATGAGAAAAGTCAAAATCTGAATATTTGGGGAGAGGTGCCATGTTCATGGATTGACAGAAGTCAGTTTTTCCCAAACCGACGTATAGGTAGTTTTAATACAGTTCCTTTCAAAATTCTAGCAAGATCATTTTGTAGGTACAGAAAAGATGGTTATAAAATTTACGTGATAAAGCAAAGGAGTTGAAATGATGTTGAAAAAGAAGGATAAAGTGGGAGAAAGCACTCCACCCAATTTGAATTCTTACTAGATAACTAAAGTAAGAAAAGCTCCATGGTATTGGCATAGGGATAGATACATAGATCAATGGGACAGAACAGAGAGCCCAGAAATAGAGCCACACAGGTACAGCCAACTGATTTTTGACAAAGGTACAAAGAAATTTAATGAAGGAGGAATAATGGTCTTTTCAGCAAGTGGTGCTAGAATGATTGAACATCCATAGGCAAAAAAATAAACCTTGACCTAAACCCTATTCCTCGTACAAAAATGAACTCAAAATGTGTTGGATTAAATGTTAAATGTAAAATGACTGAACTTTCAGAAGAAGACATAAGAGAAAATCTGTGGGGTTAAGAGTTGGTGAAGAGTGCTTAGGCATGCCACCAAAGGCATGGCCCATAAAAGAAAAAAAGCATTAAATTGGAATTCTTCAAATCTTAAAACTTTAGCTCTGCTAAAGACCTATAGACTTAAATAAAGTATTTGCCAGCCACGTATTTGAAAAAGCACTCATGTCCAGACCATAGAACTCTCAAAACTGCAGTAAAAAACCCAGTTCTAAAATGGGCAAGCCACCTGAGGGGACATTCCATGAAAGTGGACAGGGGAATGCAAATAAGCACATGAAAACATACTCAACACTCCTGACAATCAGAGAAATATACATTAAAACCATGATGAGATATCACCATGTAGCTTTTAGAACCACTGAAATAGAAAGTAGTAACCGATAGCAAATGCCTGTGAAGATCTGGAGAACCTGCATCGATCAGACATTCCTAGGGGGCAAGGTAAAATGGTCTGGCCTCGCTGGAAAATAGTTCAACAGTTTCTTTAAAAACAAGCAAATAAAAAACAGAACAGAACCCTGATTCTAAGACAGCAGTTCATCCCAGAGACGTGAAAAACCTATGTCTGCACAAAATGGGCACCCACTTGTTCACAGAAGTGTTGTTCATAGTGGCCAGAAACTGGCAATAGGCTGTATGTTCTTGAGTGGATGATGAGTAAACAAAGGGTAGGGCATCCATCCCGCAGAATGCTGCTCAGCGTCATAAAAGAATGAACTGTTACCAGTGAGGCCCCTTGGCGAGAGCTCAGGGTGTTATCCTGAATGGAAAGAGGCCTCAAACATTCTCAAACTGCTGTGTTTATAGAACATTCCTGAAATGACAGAATGACATACCTGAAGAACCAGTTAGTGGATGTCGGGTGAGAGGAGGGGGTGAGTGGGTCCTCCCAGGGAGGTGTTTGTGGTGACAGAGGAGTTCTGCACCCTGACTGGACAGGTGAGGCCAGCTGCACGTATGTTAAAGAGCAGCCCTTGTCCCCACGTCAGCTTCCTGGTGTCTCATCGCATTGCACTCAAGATGTGTCCGAAGAGTCCGATGAAGGGCACATGGAGTTTCTCTGTATTAGTTTTCCAACTTCCTGTCAATCTAAAATTGTTTCAAAATAAAATGTTTTGGGTTTAAAAAGCAGTCTTCTTAGATGTTGTTTGGATCAGAATTGTCCCCTTTTCCAGGCGGCTTACTTCGTTTGTGGTCTCATCCTGTGAAGTTTTGTGTGTCTGTTGGTTTGCATCAGCAGATGGTTCCTTGTTTTTTAAAGTAAAATTCTTACCTTGAAATTTGGCTTCTGCAAAACTCTTCTAGCTACTTTGTGGGAGGAACTAAACTTCTAAAATCAAAGGAGACTCTGGCTCACCAGCACGTACAAATGTTAGAAAGTACAGATTTTCGCCTCTGGTGCTTATCACCTAGGTAGGACCTCAGTGATGAGCTCTGCTGCAAATTCAAGGGAGCAGAGCGTGTTGTGCTGGTGCCCCAAGCCTTACATAGTCTCTTCATTTTTGTATTTTTTTTACATTGGATAAATTATTTTTAAATTATTAGATGTTATTTGACTGTAGAAGAAGAGATTTTATTAAAACTCTGAGCATTTCTTATTTAACTTTAGATAATGCTTAGCACATATTTTCTATTTTCAATCCCTTTAAGACAGATAGAGAATGGATATTTGTGTCTTTTTTCAGTGACAGATTCTGTGATACTTATAGCCCCTGGTATGCTATAATTAGTTTTTCTCTTGTTTCCCCTGTTGGCATCTTGTTTTCCTACCTGGGTGTCTTATAAGAGGGGTCATGTGAAATACCTCTGTGTCCTTCAGGATGACCAGCCTGATGTGGGATCATCACATGGTGGACACACTGGAACTTGTTTGTCTACTGTTTCTTCAATTCATGCCATTTTTATTAAAATTTTTTTAAAGATTTTATTTATTTATTTGAGAGAGAGGCAGTGAGAGAGCATGAGCGAGGAGAAGGTCAGAGGGAGAAGCAGACTCCCGTGGAGCTGGGAGCCTGATGCGGGACTCGATCCCGGGTCTCCGGGATCATGACCTGAGCTGAAGGCAGTCGACCAACCAACTGAGCCACCCAGGTGTCCCTATTAAATTTTTTTTAAATTTATTTATTTGTCAGAGAGAGAGGGAGAGAGAGAGAGCAAGCACAGGCAGACAGAGCGGCAGTCAGAGGCAGAGGGAGAAGCAGGCTCTCTGCTGAGCAAGGAGCCCGATGTGGGACTCGATCCCAGGATGCTGGGATCATGACCTGAGCCGAAGGCAGCCGCTCAACCAACTGAGCCACCCAGGCGTCCCCAATTCATGCCATTTTAAGGAGGCCAGAAAAAAAAAATCCATTGCTCAAATAAAATTGTTTTTTAGTGAAGTTCACATGTTAGAATGATTAAGGACAGAGCTCTGGTTGGAGTTGTTTCCAGTTTTGATATGAGAACAGGCTGTCTCAGTGCTTTGCAGTAATTGTCTAGTTCCTAGATTTTCTTGAACAGTCTTCCCACACTTCCTGTGTTCTGTCAACATGTTAGAACAGTGGCCACTGAGGTGGAGAGGCGGGAGTGCGTGCGCGCTGTGCTAGCGCTTGAACAGGAGGGGTCCCGGTTCCGGAAGGAGGCCACAGGGAGTCCGCTGGGTCAGCAGTCTAAGGAGCCAATCTCCATCTGCATCTTGGAAAATGTCTTGGGAGTGTGGACAGTGGCCTTTGATTATTTCTGTTTTTAGATTGCCTTACACTGTTATCCAGCGAACCAAATGCTGTATCATCAATAACTACCTGGCTGATACCTTTATTACTGCAGCTTTACGGAGTAATATAGAGATTTTTCTCTAAAATATCAAGCGCATTTGAAAGCCATTCTTTTACATTCATGTCATTTTCAAACTTTAAAATTAAATTTTACTTCCAGAGAGCTCTCAGGAGGTGCTTTTGTGAATTCATCAACCATAATTTGATAGCAATTTTTATTATTGTTCAGAAAATAGAAAAGCTTTGTGTCCAAAAGTTCAAATTATGTAATTTAAGAAAGTTGATATACTGTCTCTTTTATCACAGGAAATCATATCATTTGACTTTTTTAGACAACATAGAAGTATTTCTAAACACTTTTGCAACTTTTCTTTTTTTCCCCTTTAAAATAAAAAAACTCTTGGGGCACCTGGGTGACTTGGTTCGGCTCAGGTCATGATCTCAGGGTTGTGGGACCAAGTCCTGCATCAGGCTCCACACTCAGTGGGGAGTCTACTTCTCCCTTGCCCCTCTGCCCCTCTCCCCACTCACTTGCTTGCTCTCTCTAAAATAAACTAGTAAATTTTTAAAAAATAAATAAGATGAAATTACTCTCCATTACCTAAGGAGACTATACTCTCCATCACATTTGCTGTTTTGGACTTACTTATTTTGTCATTAAATATTTGTTTAGTTTTGCACTTATACTTCAAGGGTGCATCAGAGAGTAGACAAATAAGGTATCTGAACTCATTAGGTTTACATGGGGGAGACAGGCAGCTAACAAACAAATGAATAGACAGGATAATTCCAGATTGCTAGAAATTATATGAAGGAAACAGATTCATGTAACACGGGTGGTGGCTCATTTGGTGGACGGTCAAGGAAGGCTCCTCCTTGCACTGATGCAGAGGTGACTCTTGCGCTGATTCCTGAAGTTTAAGAATGAGCCAGTAAATACATGGGATTTGAGCATTCCAAGCCTTAGAGGTACCCGGCAAACTCAGAGACCCCAAAGCAGAAAAGTTAAGTTTATTGGAGAAGCAAGAGGAAATGAGTGAATGGGAATATGATAAGTCAGGGGGAGAAGCCCAGCAGTAGGGATGGAGAGAGGCAGGGACCAGAACCCTTGGGGCCCTCTGGACCATTTGTGTCCTTTGGAATATCATTCTGAGCATCCATTGAGTGGGGTGCAGCCTGATCCTCTGTGCGCTTGGCTGCTATGGGAAGCAGAGGTCTGGGAAGAGACTGGCATGGCTGACCTTTCGGGAGAGTTCTCTCAGGCGGCTGTCCTATGTGGGCAAGTGACTTAAGTCTCTCTAAAGCTCAGTTTCCTCATTTGTAATTGACAGTAATGTCAGTATCTACATAAGAAGGTTGTTGGGAGGTTTTTGTGAGACGATGTGAAAAGCTTCTGTTTGGAGCAACGGAAGTGCTCGATGTCATGACCCATAATTGTCACCCATTGTTGTAAAGATGATAAGGTTTCACTGGCTTCATGACATACACAACAGTGTGCATGTAGACAGACATGTAGCATACAGCGGTTCTGTTGTTAGAAACACACACACACACACTCAGGAGGTATACCTGGACACGAAAATTTGTTCTGGAGGAAAGGGTCAGAAAATGTTACATAAAGAGTTGAGTCTAAATGTGGCTGACTGTCCACTGAGTGGCCCTGTGAGGGCCCCGGCACCTCACAGCATCTGCCCCACAGACCCTTTGGTCACACCACTCAGTTCCCTGCTTTGGGTTAGAGCATTTCCAAAAGCCTCTGTGAAGGTACAAACCCATTGTCTTGTTAGCCCCAAACCCGTCTGGAGGGGAGAGATACAACCAAGGAGACGTCTGTGTGGCCGTGTGGCTGGAGCCAACTGGCAGCCCCATGTGGCCATGGCCCGAGTTGGCCTGCAGGAGGTGGTGGAGTGTGCGGGGAACCTCTTGGCAAGCCGGCAGGTGTGGGTGCACCCCTGAGACCAACACCTGCTTCAGAGCTGCATGTGTCTGGTCGACAAACGGGACCGATGGTGAAGACATTATCTTCCTCTGTTAGGATAAAGAAGATAATGATGTTTCACTTCAGCGTCCTTTAGGAACTGAGGCTCCATGTAAAGGACAGTTGTGGTTGTTCGTCTTTCTGTGCCTGAAGAAATCCTGGGGGAGAAAAAAAAGGGGGCGGGTTTCCAAAGAGTTGAAAGTAAGAAAGGGTTTGGGAAGGGAAAGCATAGAAGAGTGCACACTTTCTCTGCCTCTCCTCAGGAGTTTCCGCGTTGGTTGCTTTCATGATCTTAGATTTCCCCCACTTTTTTCTCACCAACACCATCTTTTACCATTGAATTAGGCTTGGTCTAGACTTTCGTAGTAGTCTAAGAGAAAGCCCAGAAACTTATCTTTTCAAACCTATGTCAACTCTATTAGACTAAGAGCCAGTCAGTCACCAGATACCTTTCCCAGCTTTCTGTTGCAGTATCTGATCATTAAGCCACAGACACAGAATCTGAACTAGAGCTTTCGTCTGAAGAGTACACTAGCCTGGAAAGCAAAACCACTCCACAGTTTAATATTTAACTCATTCTTGTGTAATATTGCTTGTAAGACAACACAGTCACAACCTGTCACTTGTTAATGAGTCCTCTACCTAGTAATCACTGGGATCAAGAACATGATTGGGAACCAGGAATCAGCAAAGTGGGTTTTGCATAGCCAAGATAGGCATCACAGTAATTCATGGCTTGATTTAAAAGGGAGAGCTCCCCAGACCCTAATTCAAAGGCTGTTTCATCTCGGTCCACAAACACATTTGAAATATCAGATCAGAAACAGTGAGAGGACAGGGTACAGACAGCAGCCAGGAGTGAGCCAACAGCCCCGTGGCAGCAAGAGGGGATAGAAGAATGCAAAATGTGGAGCGGGATCACAGAGCATCAGGCGTTTGAAGCCGCGTGGTGAAGGTGTGAATAATCCTGCAGATACGGTGCGGCAGACACAGCCTGGACTTCAGATCTGAGGGGGTTTAAAAAACCCCGAAACTCCAAACAGCCCAGGATCAGGAGGCAGAGGCCTTGCTGGCTCCCTCTGTGACCAGAGAGTTGCTTAAAATCTCCGGGCCTCAGTTTCCTTATGAAATATGAAGGATAATAATTAGTGTTATTGAAATGAAATGAAATAATATTTAGGAAAAGGGCTCTAGCTCGATAAAAGCACAATGTGAATGTTAGCTTTTTGAACCCCTTTCCTGCCTTTTAATGGGCTGTTTAATTAGCAACTAGTCATTCACCTTCCCTGAGACTGTTTCCTCCCAAATCGAGAATAATAACTGTACTATTTGCCCATTTCATACCAGTAAGATGATGCCCTTGAAGTGCAGTGTGTTCTGTATGTATCATGTAAGTAGATGGTATCCTTAGCTCTATACTATAGGACAACACACAAATTGTGAAAATGGTCCAGAGACATCAAGAAAAGGTTAAATGTCATCAAATACCCTTTATTTAAGAAGGAAGAGAATTGCAGTATAATTAATTTTGAAATTTTTCTTTAAATAATGATTCTAAAACAAGTTTCCAGGCTTTAAGCATTGAGCATTAAATGCCTGAGAAATTTGCTCTTGTAGGGTATCTTATTTCCCAGTTGTGCCAGAATGAGTTGTTTTGTATATAAGTCTCAAACAGAGAGAGGTTCTAATTAAGTGCAAATTACAATGAAATTAATAAAGGACACCATTTTTTAGACTTTAACATGGGCTCTGAGAGAGTGCAGTGTGGGCTTAGATTGATTATAGTTTTGATCTTTCAGGTTGTGAGTCAATATTATATACATTAAAACTCAATTAAATAAAAAATAAGTGAAGAATCAAATAGAAAGAATGCTCATCTCTGAGTTGGTTCAACCTCTCAAGTGGTGAGTTAAAATCTGTTAGATGCTAAGACTGTAATTTTCCTTATTGTTCACTATATTCCAAAATTGCACATGTAATTAGTATCAGTTAATAAAAGATATTAAACTACACTACTCACAAATACACTAGATTGTCATAAATTGTCCAAATACAATTGCAGACTTAAGGTTTTATTTCACTTTTTGCAGATGAACTGCAGACTGTATGTGGATGAATTATTTAATATTACCAGAAATTTTATTAAATTAAAAAATTAAAAACTATTTGATTCAGCATTTTTTGATCCATACCTACCAGAAGAACATGGATCAGGTGGGCTTCCCTCCTCAGGTGGTACCAGCCAAGATTCAGTGAGAAGCCTACTAACACCTGATGGCCCAGAGGAGCTTTCTCAGTCCACACGGCCAGGTATCCCCTACCTCGTAACCAGTGACAAGGGTAGCCTAGGGAAGCACCTTCTGTCTCCATAAGCAACGATAGTAGGGATAGAGCAGGAGCCTGAGCAGGCCCCATAGAACAGATGAGACCTGAATAGCTCTGCAAAATAAATTCTCATTGAAGCTACAGACACAGAATTCAGCTAGACCCTATACATGAAACTAGCCTTGCCCGCCAAAATGAAGTATTTAAATAGGATCAGGTCAGCATAATATCCAGAATGTCAAGGATGCAATTGAAAATCACTCACCATACCTAGGACCAGGAAAAACCTAACTGGAATGAGAAACCAATCAACTGAAGCCAACATCGCAATGAATCCCATGTTGGAATGACCTAACGAGGATTTTAAAGCATCCCTCATAAAAGTGCCTCAACAGCAATTTATTAATTCTTTTCAAAGAAATGACAGAATAGAAAATCTCAGCAAAGAAGAAGAAATTTAAAAAAAAAAGAATCAAGTAAGAATTAGTGAATTGAAGCTTCTGATAATCAGAATAAGAAGCTGGGTGGATGAGCTCAGTAGTAGAGTAGATGACAATGATGATAGGATGACAAGGATAGAATATAGTGAATATGAGGACAGATCAGTAGAATTTACTCAGTCTGAACCACAAAGAAAAAATAGACTTAAAAAGACAAAACAACAACAAAAAACAAAGAACAGAGCCTCCAGGATCTGCTATCTAACATTCAAGTCATTGGCATGCCAGAAGGAAAGGGGCAGGAGAGTGGAGCTGGAAAAGCCTTCAAGGAAATAATGGCTAAAAACTTCCCAGATTGGGGAAAAAAAAAAAAAAACACCCTACAAACCTGCAGATTCAAGAAGCTGAGTGGATCCCAAAGAAGATAAAGATCAATGAAATCAATTCAAAGATGTATCATACTTAAGCTTATAAAAAGTAAAGAAAAATTACAACTCTTCAGGCTGACATAAAGGAGTTGGCAATTTGCGAATTCTGTATCTGTGTCTGGCGAAAATGTCCTTCAGGAATGAAGGCGGCAACTCAGAGACCCTGTCATTACAACACCTGTGCTTGAAGCGTGATTGACTGAGGCCCTTCCAACAGAAAGGAAATGACCAGAGAAGATCTGAGACTGTGGAAAGGAAAGAAAAACAGAGAGGTAGGATGAAAGTAAACAGTACAGACTCCTTCTCCTATGAGTTTCTTATATTTGGAATTTGAAAAAAATTATAATACCATGTGAATACCCCCCATGGAGAGGGGGTACTTAAGACATTTATATTCAGACAGCTGGGAAGGGAACAGGCTCTCCATACTTAATCTGGAGTAGTAGGGTATTCATACAAGTTACTTATGTCTACTGTAATAATTAAAGCACTGCTAAAAAAAAACCTACATAAAATGAGATACTAAAAGCCACTATTAGTAGATTAATATGGAATCCTAGAAATCATTCAACAAACCCACAGTAAGGCAACAGAAGAGAAAGGAAGAATGAGAAACAGAGTGAATAAAAGTCTCAATATGCCAGTTAAGTGACAGAGATTGGCAGAGAGGATGTCAAGACTACGTAACTACAAAAGCCACTTCAACGTAATGATGTATATATAGGTTGAAAATAGGAGGTGGAAAGTTGTCTCATAAAAGCACTAATTTAAGAAAAATCAGGGCTGACTATGTTACTATCCCCCGAGATAGACTTCAGAGCAAAGACCATTACAAAGCGAAGAACTGGCCATTACTTAAGGACGAAAGGATGACTCCACCATGAGGACACAGGCATCCTCACTGTGCGTGCTCCGAACATCACAGCTTCAAAGCACAGGAAACAGTAGCTAAACTGAGACAGAGGCGCAGCCCCTGTTCTGTTTGGGGTCTCTCACCAATTGACAGAAGTAATTGATGGCAAGGACATGGAAGAACTAAACAACACAACACCATCAACCAACAAGATCTAACTGACATTTTAGAACAACTCTACACAATACACATTCTTTTAAAGTACCCATGGGACATTTCCAAAATAGAACCTATCCTAGCTCATAAAACCAAACCTCAGCATAAGTTTAAGAGAATTGGAATCATACAAAGTATGTTCCATGAACATAATAGAACCAACCTAGAAGCGAATGACAGAAAGATAACAGGAGAATCTCTAAGCGTGTGGATATTAAACAGCATATTTTTAAGTAATTCATGGATCAGAGATAATGAAAGGAAATAAAAGAAATACATAGAACTGAATGAAATGAAGTAGAAAAGACCAAAATTGTGGGATGCAGCTAAAGACACGCTGGGAGGAAAATTTTGTAGCATAATGTTTATACTAGAAAAGAGGAAGGGCACCTGGGTGGCTCAGTCAGTTGAGTGTCCGACTCTTGGCTTTGGAAGCTCAGGTCATGTTTTCAGGGTCGTGAGATTGAGTCCTGAGTTTGAGTCCTGAGATTGAGTCCATGCTCAGTGTGGAGTCTACTTGAGATTCTCTCTCTCCCTCTTCCTTTACACCTCCCCCTGCTCTCTCTCTTTCTGCCCTGCTAAGTTAATAAGTAAATCTTAAAAAAAGAAAGAAAGAAAAAAAGAAAGAGAGGAAATAAAAGAGGGAAGGTCTCAAATCAATAATTTAAGAGCCTTCCTTAAGGCCAGAAAAAGGAAAAAAGAAGACATAAATTACTAATATTAGGAATGAATAGGAGATATATCACTACAGTTCTTACAGCTAGTGAAAAGACAAAACCACAGACAATGTCAGACTCATAAATTTGGTTAGATTAATTGGATCAAGTACTCAAAAGTTACAAAGTACCCAAACTCAATCCTAGGTGAGATAGATAATCTGAATAGTACCACAGCCATTAAAGAAATTTAATTTGTAATTAACTTCCTCTTCCCCACCTCTTAGCCCAGACCTTTCCATTGGAGACATTTACCCAACATTTAGAGGATGAAAACACAATAGTTTTACACAATCTCATCCAGGAAATACAAAAGTAGGTAACACTTCCCAATTCATTTTATGAGGCCAATCAAAAGGCACAAAACCAGAAACTATCAACAGATGTGTCTAATGAATATAGATGCAAAAATCCTTCACACAACATTGGCAGGTTGAATCCAGCAAAGTATAAAAAGAACTCTACACCACAACTAAGTAGATTTTATTCCAGGTATGCAGGGCTGGTTCGATATTTGAACATTGATCTATGTGATCCATCATATCAGAAGGCTAAAGGGGAACTCTTACGAGCATATCCATTGACACAGAGAAAGCATTTATCGTTCATGATAGAAATTCTCAACAGCCAGGTTAGGAGAAGTAACTTCCAGTACAGTTCTTTGCAACTTTTTATGACTCTGTAATTATTTCAAATTCAGAGTTCTTAAAATAACAAATAGTATTTGAATGTGCGAAAATCAAGTAACAGTAAGGCTTTGAGAGTGTAAGCTCCGGAATTTAGGAGACAGTCCTGCAGTGATTTGCTCCCACCTCCACTGGTGTCCCCTTATGAAGCAAAAGACCCTGTGTCGTCAGTTCTGCTGGAACCAGACTTCATGGGATCTGGAATTTCTCAAGGAAGGAGGGACAGGGTTGGAGAGTGCACTGTGCTCTCCCCGAGGAAGGCAAGAAGTGGGAAGAGGAGATATGTCCCATAAGAAAAGAAACTCTGAGCTGGGAGCTTATGGAAATGTGCTCTGCCCCATTTTCCTAAGACTTAGGAACAGGAAACAGAACAACATCGTGGACTGTCTGCCATCCTGTCAGCTCTTCCTCGTATGGCAGTTATCCCCTCTTAATTATGTGTCCTAAACCTTGCTAAGAGGATTTACATGAAAAGAGGACTCTGGTTTGGTGAGCTTGATGGAGGAAGGGGAGGCCAGGAGCCACGATCTATGCTAAAGCTGCCGTCAGAGACAGGAACCCCCAGAACAGGGAATGGCTGAGCTGAAGAAACAGAGCAGCTTCTGTCTCCTGGCACTGCAGCCCAGAAATGTGGCTCTCCCAGGGAGTCCACCTGGGCCACAGCCATGGGGACAAGGCTTTTCACCAGCAGAAGCCACGGGGTTCTCCCACTTCCTGCAGGGACACCCCCAGGGGGCAAGCATACAGGAGCCCCCTGGCCTGGATGGCCTCCGACCTTGGTTTCTGTCTGTGGGCTCTTACAGAGCGGGGAGCTCTTCACCGAGGCACTGAGAACACTTCGTAGCTCACCACCCAATGCCGGACAGGCAGGGGTGCTCCTAAAGGGCTGTAATGCCTTTAACAGCGCCCTGACACCCCACGACGCCCAGACATGCGCACTGGGAATGCAGGAGCCCCCCCACACTTCGTCCCAGGTCCTTGGAGACAGGGATTGTCACATACTCCACAGCCCATTCTTTGGGTCACGTCTAACCCTGGAACAGATGGGCTTCTGGCTCCCAAGGCCACATACTTATTCCCTTTCTGGCCTTTTCTCCTCCACTCTCAGGAAATATGTATTTCCCCAAGGCAGAGAGGAGAAACAGCCTGAGTACTTAGTATTTATAAACTCCTTTCACCTTGAAATTGCTTTACAAATTTTAAACTTCACATTACTCTTCGGGAGAAGAAAGAGGTAACATATAATATTCAATTTCACACTTGGGAAACAGAAACAGTAAGGTTAAGTCACTTTTGCAAGGCCAGAGAGCATATCCATTAGGAAGGAATTTGTAACTATATAATTCTGTTCTTGGGCCTTTTTCAAGTGTGTTCTAAAATTAAAAACTTCTAAACTCAAACTTTAGCTTTGTCCCTTTTGAGTAATAAATTAAGAGTTCGAAGTGAGAAAGTAAATAATGTGCTGAGGTAGCGACATAAATTTATATGATTACCATAGAAATCAGAGGGTACTTTCCTGAAGTACTAGAATAAAAATCTTTATGTCTTGGGACGCCTGGGTGGCTCAGTTGGTTAAGCGGCTGCCTTCGGCTCAGGTCATGATCCCAGCGTCCTGGGATCAAGTCCCACATCGGGCTCCTTGCTCGGCAGGGAGCCTGCTTCTCCCTCTGCCTCTGCCTGCCACTCTGTCTGCCTGTGCTCGCTCGCTCGCTCTCTCTCCCTCTCTCTCTGACAAATAAATTTAAAAAAAATCTTTATGTCTTAAATATAAGCCCTTGAAAAATAAGATAGTTGTTGGTAAAAATGAACTTGTAAGGGCTACTCCAGTGTCTTGCTGATTTAACAAGCACAGAAGTTGAAGGACAGCACTTCAGTTTTCTTTATTCACACATTAATAACAAAATGAGAGACATCAGTGAGAGAATTGGATCTGTTTTGTTGACCTCATGATAATGTAACTTTTCATTATAAAACCTGAATTTCTAGCTGTACTGTATTCATGGGGGTTGAGTACTGTAAGAAGACAGTTTGTGCTTTTAGAAAGTAAAACATAGCATATTAAGTAGTTATTCTATCGCACTGTCAGCTTATGTCTGAGCAGAATTTGTTTGTGTGCCGAGAGGTGAGGTCAAGGGAAAACTTTTTATGCGATTGTGTTTACGTCTTCTGAGGTGAGGGTCCTCGTACCACTCTCTGTCAGGCTGTGGTGACAAATGGACGCAGACGTGGCGTTCAAACACTGTCTGGTAGTTTCCCAGCAAAGCTCAGGAGAGGTGCTCCTGCCCCCTGGCCTGCTGTCTTCCTTGAGCGGATCCAGAGACATGGGGTCAGGCTGCTCTGCAGTGCCCTCTGCTCTGGCTCCCCTGTGAGAGCCTGGCCTGGAGGCCTCAGCAGCATCCCTGCAAGTATTCCTGGGAAGGGTGCTGTCCTGTGGCCACACCTATCTGTGGGAGGGCTTGGACCTACTGTTTCTGCCAGAGGGGCACTTCACCAGGTGGAAATGTGTATTTCAGAAACAAGCAAACAAAGAAATAAACAGACAAACAAATGGATTTTGGTGGATAGCCAGCCCAGCTGCCATGGGAGCTTTCTTCAGCTGCATTTGCTTATAATTTCCTCCACAGCCACATTCTTTCCCCCCAAATATGGGTGTAAACAAGTCCTTTAAAGAGAAAGATCTAGAAAGTTGAATTCACTTTCAGTTGGTCAAGGAATTGGTTTTTCTGATTAGAGTTCATTCAAGAAGGAAAACTTGCTGGGGGATTTTTAAAAGTTCACGAAACGTACTTCTTTTTACCGGAGAGGTACAGTAATGCACGGTGAAGGAAACAAGTCTTTGGGTGCCACTCCTGGGAGTTTTACAAGCTGAGAGCTTGGCCTCATCAACTTGGGCGTTAAGACCTCAGCATCTAAGGGTGGTGTTGTATAACCAAGGGCGCGGCAGGTCCGCAGATGCGCTGTTTTGAAAACAACCCTCTGGTTTTTCTCCTTGAAATTAGAAGACGATTTAGGTTTTGACCAATTTCATACTTAAAAAAAGTTTTCCACTTACAGTGACAGAAGAATCGGTAACTAAGGATCTCTTCAAGCAACCATTAATACTATCAATAACAGTACTGTGATTTCAAAATTGCAGTTTATTTCTTGCCTTCCACTCTCTGATATAAATAACCAGTAGAGATACAGGGCCCCCAGGAACAGAGAGGGAGCTGCACTGAGGAGGTCATCGATGCCCTCTGCTCCCAGTGACTTGGCCTGAAGCCGTCCAACTTCACAGTTGCCCAAACCAAGACCACTGGAGGGAAGAAAACTGCGAGTACCAGCCTGAGCGCATACGGTCTTCTTCTCTAAGCCTGGCCATGAATGACATCTGATTTGAAACCACAATTTACTACTGTAATAAAGTTTCTAAAATTACTGCAGAAGGAATTCAATTATATTGAACAGTCAATTGATTCTGGACTAAAACATGCTTACATCACAAAATAATGACTAGTTTCAGAGAAATAAGGTTGTATTCAGGCACCGATATCTCTGAGCAAGAGAGACACTATTAAAATTCTTTAGGGGAAAATAAATTGCTGATCTTCTAAGTATGCTTGAAGCCACATCACCTTCCACCATCCCAGCAACCCAGTATCCCAGTGAGACAAAGCAGGAATTCCCACCTCAAAGAGGCTCAGGATCTGAGAAGTTCTTGGCCGAGAACATTTTAACCTAGTTACCAGCCCCCAGTTTGTAAGGATATTCATACTACTTCAGGCAAAAAGTGACGGCCCCCTAATTGACAGAAACTTTATTTTTTAAGGATTGGATTTAGAGGGATGCTTACTAAAATCCATTAACTCTGATCAGTTAATGAAGAACAAAGTTAAGGCTTTTGAATATTAAGATAGATGGTAGATGCAAACAATGAAATTGGCAGTAGTAATTCAGTGATAGGCATTTCTTACTTACACGAAATGGATTGTTTTTGTTTTTGTTTTATAGCCTTATGGCAAGATCTGAGGCCCAACTGTCACTTCCTTGCATGTTTTCACTTAAAGGAATAACGTGAATTCTTTGTTTTGTGTTTTGTTAGTAAGTTTTCTAGAATATTTGTTTTTATTGGTTTTAATCCATTGTGTTGCAGTTGTTTCTGATTTTATTCTTTGTTATTGAATCATTTCTAAGATTACAAATGAAATTTTGAAAGATTTGTACACTTAATGCTTCAAAACTTAAACTTCAAAACTTAAACACTCTGGGCTCTCCCGTGCACTCAGGGGAAGTCACAGCTCACCACAGAGCCAGCAGACCTCCTGCTCCCACAGTTCTAGTGAACAGTCCACCTCTGGGCCCAGCTCCTCCCTTCACCCAACACCTTGTCACTAACCCCCTCTTCCTTGTGTAGTCCAGAGGGGTGTAAATCACAACAAAAGGTTTTTGCTCACCCACTTTGCTAGATATATTGGAAAGAAATGCCACTCAGTACACGCTAATCAAACTGTAATTGCCTGTCTCCATGATAAATAGATCATGAATATGGTAGGTCTCTGAAGTGACAATCTCAGGAACGTGCGTTTCAGTTTCTACAGCCATTACAGGCTTGTGACAAGAAAGCAGGCTTGCTGTTAGAGAGACAACAGTGTTTCCCTTTATTGAAGGGCATTGAATTTTCACCGCCATCATAAATAGGCCTTGGAGAAAGTATCCCTCCCTGATTGTTTACATGGCAGATAGAGGAGCAAGTTACTTTTAGTTTTAAAAAGCAACCTTGTTGCCATATTGATTTAATCAGAGTTCTGTTTGTTTGTGTCTGCTGATGTAATGTGTAATCAGAATCCCTAAATAGGAAGCAGCTTCATTCCAGTGCTCTGTATTCTGGAAGGAAAGTGTGATGTTGGGTTTACCATGATCTTTAACCACCTGCTTGTCACCACCAGGCGTTGAAGCCCTCTGCGTTATTTCTCCGCTCTCACGAGGCTGCTTCTGCCCTGCCCAACCTTGTGTTTTTCCCAGGGACAGTGGTTAAATAGGAATCATGAAGAATAAAGCATATTAACCAAAGTCCATACTTTATTCGGAATTTCTTTGTTTTACTTAATGTCCCTCTTCTGTCCCAGGATCCCCTCCAAGGACCCCATAGTTACACTTGGTCAGCTTATCGCCTTAAGCTCCTCCCATCTGTGATGGTTTCTCCGACTTGCTTATTTTTTATGACCTTGATGATTTGGGGGTAATGCTGGTCATATATTTATGTAAAATGTCTCGTAACTTGGGTTTTTCTGGTATTTTTTCTCATGGTTAGACAGGAGTTTTAAGTGTGTGGGAAGAGGACCACAGAAGTAACATGCTATTCTCATCATGTTATATCAAGGTCATGCCCTGTCAACACAACATGACTCTTCACTGCAGACGCTGACCTTGACCACCTAGCTGAAGTGTGTGTTTGGTTTCTGCACTGCGGTGTTCTTTTTAACTACTTCTACTTGGTTTATTCTGTCTGTACCACAAAGATTACTTCAGGATTCACCGCCTTCTACGTATATTCCTTTGAATCTGATCAGTTTTGTGGATTATTAGACCATAGATGACTTATTGGAAATAAGACTTATTTATTGAGAACTGGGTTAGGAAGGAAGGTGAGAAGTACTTGCCTAGATCTTAGCTGAGTGACCCACACTGTGATTTCACAACATATCAAAATTACTGTCTTTCTTTTACACCTGGGGAGAACCTCAGAACTCCTCTAAGAATTGCTTTGTAGTCAAAGGTGGAGGAGGGCCTTGTACTGCTGAGGTGAGGTGAGGGGAGAGACTAGATAGTTGTGAGTTAGCAAACTCCAGTTGCTAATCTAGGAGTGCAAATATATATTTGAGAGGGAGCCAGAGTTTCAAGATGAAATACTCTGGATCTGTCACTTTGCTGGCCTGCCTTTGCCAACTGCCAGGATACATGACATGTAGCCCTGTCTGCCATAGAGGTTGACCTTCCTGGACTCCTGCTCCTTAGAACTCTGAGCTTTTACCTGTTCTTAGCCTATGGTGTTCCTTATTTTATCTGACAGTTTCCCCTATATTAACTTTCAGTCAGAGACCATGTCTTCAGAGCTGAGCACTTGTGAATGTGTTCGGAAAGCTCTGTCTCTGGCTTTTACCATGTGTCCCATTGTGTTACCACTAGTAGGTCTACCTGCCTGTGCCATAAGGACGGAGTGGTATGCGTCCCGAGCACCAGTCTAGTGCCTAGGACAGAGCAGATCTTCTAAACAGAAACAGCAACAGAAGCCCTTATAACTCATAGGAGAAATGCAATATAAAACAACCTCAAATTTCCATCAAAAGGACAACATTCAATAATGAATTTGTTCATGTCAACAAGATACATAGAAAAACTTGTATTTAAAAATTATGAAGGACGGCAACTTGAGGAAGAATATAGTATCTCTGTAGACCTCATGACCTTAGCCTTTCAGATTAGCTGCTGTCAGTGTAGGATTCCACTTGATAACTTAGTTTAATCTCTGTGGCCAGCACTGTCCTGCCGGGATAGCAGGCATCAAACACAGCATCAAACTATTTTGGAGTATTAGTGGAAGTTTGGATGTAAGGTTCAGTGAAATTAAGTGTCTTTATCTTTGTAAATCACATAATATTTTGTTTTCAATTTAGAGGCAAAGTTAACAGTCATGTATTCGGGTGTGAAATTGCTTATTAGCCCAAAGGAAAATAGACTTTCACAAAGGAACATACGGTTTAATTGTGTGATGTTGAAGGTATTCACTCTAGCAGTGCTGTCTTCAGATATTTATGGTAGTCTAGATCAGTGGTTCAGGGGCAGGGGAGGATTTTATCCCTTAGGAGACACTTGATAACATCTGGGGATGTTTTTGGTTGTCACAAATGGGTGGAGGGGTGCTAATGACATCTTGTGGGTGAAGGCCAGGTGAAGGGTGAAGATCAGGTGAAGGGTGAATGATGCCGCTGAGCATTCTACAATGCACACACAGCCAGCCACAGCAAAGAACAATCTGACCCAAAATGTCAACAGTGCCAAGACTGAGAAACACATAACTGGTTATGTTGTCTCTAGTTTTTGTCTGGCGCACCTTTCCCTAGACCTTGAGACTTATTTATATTTAGTTTTTTCTGAAAGATTTTAGCTAACCCCAGAGAATGTCTGTGACCCTAGGTCAACCTAACAATGAAACTACTAGAATGTACTAGAATGATTGCTACAACCGTGGTTTCCACTTAGTCTGTTTGAATATGAAGCCCTGTATGATAAAGGGCTGATATCCAAGACCTATAAAGAACTTCTCAAACACAACACCCCCAAAAAAAACCAATCAAGTCAAAAAAATGGGCAGAAGACATGAACAGACACTTCTCCAAACAAGACATACAAATGGCTAACAGACACATAAAAAAATGTTCATCATCATTAGCCATCAGGGAAATACAAACCGAAATCACAATGAGATAGCATCTTACACCAGATAGGATGGCAAAAATTGACAAAGTAAGAAACAACAGATGTTGGAGAGGATATGGAGAAAAGGAAACCCTCTTACACTGTTGATGGGAATGCAAGTTGGCACAGCCACTTTGGAAAACAGTGTGAAGGTTCCTCAAAAAGTTAAAAATAGAGCTATCCTATGACCCAGCAACTGCACTATTAGGCATTTACACCAAAGATACAGATGTAGTGAAAAGAAGGACCACATGTACCTCAGTGTTCATAGCAGCAATGTCCACAATAGCCAAACTGTGGAAAGAGCTGAAATGCCCTTCAACAGATGAATGGATAAGGAAGATGTGGTCCATATATACAATGGGATATTACTCAGCCATCAGAAAGCACGAATACCCAACATTTGCATCAACATGGAGGGAACTAGAGATTATGCTAAATAAAATAAGTCAAGCAGAAAAAGTCAATTATCATATGGTTTCGCTTATTTGTGGAACATAAGGAATAGCATGGAGGACATTAGGAGAAGGAAGGGAAGAATGAAGGGGGGGAATAAAAGAGGAGATGAACCATGAGATACTATGGACTCTGGGAAACAAACTGAGGGTTTTAGAGGGGAAGGGGGTGGAGGAATGGGTTAGCCCAGTGATGGGTATTAAGGAGGGCACAGATTGCATGGAGCACTGGGTGTTATACACAAACAATGAATCACTACATCAAAAACTAATGGTGTTATGGAGCATAACAAATAACACGGAGGACATAGGGAGATGGAGAGGAGAAGGGAGTTGAGGGAAATTCGAAGGGGAGATAAACCATGAGAGACTATGGGTTCTGAAAAACAATCTGAGGGTTTTGAAGGGTGAGGGGTGGGAGGTTGGGGAAGCCAGGTAGTGGGTGTTATGGAGGGCACGTATTACAAGGAGCACTGGGTGTAGTGCATAAACAATGAATTCCATTACACTGAAAAGAAATTAAATTAAAAAAATTTAAAAAAAAACTAATGGTGTATTGTATGGTGACTAACATAACATAAAAAAAGACTATGAAGACCTTTTTTTAATGACCAAAAATTCCAAGGAGTCTCATAATTATTGACCTCATTTATTTGATAACTGAGAAAATGCATAATGGTACTAGTGCATATGCATACTTACACATACATTGACTCTAGATTTAGTGCAGCATTTACAGTAATTTGTATTTTGTTAATCAGAACATTTGGAAAAAAAATAATACTCGGTGCCTGTGTGAGACCCACTGTTTATTCAGTCTATAGTTAGTGCTTAGATGCAGATGCATATGGATTTGATGGCCCCTGAAAGGAAATCTGCCCTCACAAGGAAAAATGACATATAGCTTGGAAATGGGAATAATGAATGAGTATTCCTTTGAGACATAGGTGACCTAGAGAATACTCACATCTGTAACTTAAGAAATGGTCAGTCTGGGATATAGAAGGGATATCTTATCTCCACACACAGTGACTGCTTATTAAATGTCTGTGAATGAAGGTGAAGGCTCTCCCCTACTTTTCATGCCTTGCCGCCTGTCATTTAAGGACTCTGGCAGCTAAATCATCAGGCTGCTTTCTTTAGCCCTAGTCAGAGTAAGAGCTCGGGAGAGAAGCCAGTGGATAGAGAAGACTATTGCCAAGACTCTGAATCTTCTGGGACCATCTGTGTCCACTTTTTCAAAGAGCAGATTGTAAAATGACAGGGGTGTAGGACATGGAGGGTAATAGAGATGTGAACAAGAAGACTCTAGGAAGGAAGAGAGGGACTGGTGCCAGTGGGAAGAGCCCATCAGAAGATTAAGTGTCCTGGCAGCAGGACTGAGAGGCTGTGGTGACAAATGGCCTTTTTCTCTGGGAAGGAAGCCAGTGACATGTGAGAGTTGTGACTTGGGTTCCAGATCTTAGATCATTTTTCTTTACTCACAAAATTAAGGCCCATATTCCTTCCAGGAAACTAGCTAGAGCAAACAGATCAAGAGGCAGCCAAGTGGAAGAGCCTCAGATGTGGTAAGAGGGTGGAGGGACCAAGAGGATGTATAATCAGCTATTTGGCAACTATACCCACCATACTCTGGCCTTGAAGATTTTGCTTTGGCTCCCAAACTAGAGGCATTTTCATGGTTCTGCCATCGGTCTTTGAAATACAGCATCAGGCTTAAGGTCCCAGATGGACCTCAGGACAGCTTTTATTTTGATAATTTTGCTTCTCAGTTTAATATTCTCTGCTTTTCCATTGAGTGGTGTATCAGTTAGCTATTGCTGTGTAACAAACCACTTCCAACTTAGTGGTTTCAAAAAGTAACTTTTGTTAGTTCTCATGAGTCTGTGGGTTGGCTAGGTTGTTCTGCTTATCTGGGCTCCTTAATGCATCCATGGTCATGGAAAACAAGATGCCTGGGAATGGCTGATTAAGGATGGCCTCAGATGGAGTCATTTCTCTTCCACATGTTTCCCATATCTTTCCATAAGGCTCACACAGGCATGTTTTCACAGTAGTAGGTCCAGGAGAGAAAGCAGAAATTCACAAGTGCTTTTTCAAGCTGCCACTTGTGTAACATTTGCTACTGAACCAATGTGAAGCAAGTCACATGACCAAGTCCAGCATCAATAGAGAAGGACATTACTCCCAAAAGTGGATACAGGGAGGCAGATATGTACCAGAACTGGTGAAATACTAAGAAAGCCAGTTGATACCTACTAGCTGTCAGAATGACTTTTCTCCTGTATAATCTTTTACTTTTGGTATTCCTGCTTTGGAGAAAAACACATTATGTATTTTAAGCTACTTGGTGGTTGAGATCTACCTCAGTAGACATCTTGAGTAGGCATTTTAAGTAGATAATGTTTATATCTCTCTCTCTCTTTTTTTTTTTTTAGATTTTATTTATCCGACAGAGAGAGAGAGAGAGAGAGAGATTACAAGTAGGCAGAGAGGCAGGCAGAGGGAGGAGGAATCAGGCTCCCCACTGAGCAGAGAGCCCAATGCGGGGCTCGATCCCAGGACCCTGAGATCATGACCTGAGCCGAAGGCAGAGGCTTTAACCCCCTGAGCCACCCAGGCGCCCCGATAATGTTTCTATCTCTTAACCCATTGTCTATAATTGATCTGTCACTTACATGATGATGACACAAACCCCAGGAATACAAACACCACTCTTACACAGCACGTTCAGAAAACTAAAAGAAGCATTGAGATTTATGAAGAAACAGAATGGAATCCCCGCGGAGAAAAGCCTCCTGCTAATTTTATTTTTAAGAGGAAAGGATGAAGGAGGGAGTGTTCATTCCAGTTGGCTTTCCAGTTTTCAAGAGTAGTGGTGCAGAATGGTGAACTGGGGAACCCCAGCTGTCAGTGTGTTTTGTCAGTAGGGTGTGGGAAAACTACCTGTTTTCAAATTGTTGTGATCAAATGGCTGAAGAATTTATAAACATCCATGAATATAAAAATACACTTTTGCACTTTGTCAGGAGAGAGCTGACATATTATCTGGAGCTATTTAGATAGAATAAAGTGGAACTTTCTAAAAATTCAAAGTAAAGACAAAGTTTTCTTTTTTTAAACTTTACATAGTAAGTTTCTGTTTTTTTATAACATTCATATTTATATATGTTTTTTATAAGTTTTTATAACATTCATATTTACTCATTTCCCTCAGTCCTGTCTAGTCACATATTTTTTGTTCAGTGCTAATCACTATACTTTTATATTATTAGCAACACATTTCTCTGCTTTCTCCATGCGAGGTGTTCTGAGACTGAGAGGCAAACACTACAATATGTCTTCTTATTTGTTCAATTGAGGTGCTGAAATGCCTGTGAACTTAGTGGCAGAGAGGATGTGAATCTTTCAACTCAGGATTCCATAGATGCCACAATAAGCATCATAATGCAGAACCTGTGAACCAGCTCAAGGTTTAACCCTCAATGGACTGTTGGGGTGTCAGCTGGATCTCCTTTACATGCTAGTCAACATTTCTTCAAGTGGCCACCCTAGGTGTGGAGATTGAGTATCTTAATTAGAAGTCATCCACAGGTCTGGGGGAGGGGGGCAGCAACCCAGTTTGTAGGATGTAATCTTGTGAGCTATGGGCTTGCATTTTGGTCATTTGTCTACACGTTGGCAAGTGACCCCATCCCTGAGGCTCTGTATTTTTTTTCTCCAATAAAACAGAACAGACATTAGGCAGTTCAATGATAAGCATAAAGCACTTTGATAAGTTTGTTGAAAAGCAAGTGTTCAATCACTGTGACTGCCTATCTTTGTAATGTGTTTGGTCTTTAAGGGATCTTCCAGAGGCATCTTGCTTCTTTAAATAGGCCTCTTGAATAAAATTCCGTTTTCCAGTAGATACTTTCTCTGAAGAACTTGAACAAGATGGCATGAAAATAGTTACTACATTGGGAGGCCTTCTGAATGTGTTCAGTTAGATGGTGGCACACAATAAATTACTTTTATTTCATTCAACAGAGACTGTCTCATGAGTTATTTTTCACCATTGATATGTGGAGACCACCAGTAACAGAAGCATCCTCGTTGTTTTAAATGGACTCATTTGGTCCTCTCTTCAGAGCCGCACGTTCTAAGTTTCCCTACTCTGGGGGTCAGAACACTGATGGGTGAGTGGCTATGAAGCTGTGGCAGGTGTCCTGGCTGCCTCCTAGAACCCCACCCCAGTTTGGTCATGCAGTTAGTATCTGCATCAGCCCCCAGTCCCTGGCTGTCCAAGGCTATGTCTGTCTTCTTTGGCTCTTGCTTCTTTAGCCCTTGGTACAGTGACTAGCAATAAAGTGATGAGTACACATTAATGAAATGGGGGGAATGAATGGAATACCATGGGTGATTGGAAGAGGCTCTCTGGATGGTGTTTCAGAAGGCTGTTGTCTCGGCCATCTCTGCGTGGAGTTTATCCCAGTCCTCACACCCTACAACGACTGTTCTCAGAACAGATGGCTCTCAAATTTGAATGCAAATCAGGATCACCTAGGACACCTGGTCTGGAGTCCCATCCCCCAGCTCTGGCTTGGGATCTCTGAGGAGTGGGCCCCAAGAGTTTAATTTTCAAAATATTTCAAATCATCTACCCTGAGAATGCATGTCAGGAACTGTTGATGCAGGCCTGCTGCAGGCCCTGGTTGTGCCTGTACTGAAAGCTCCTTTCCTTTTGCCCAAGTTCCCAATAAGATGAAGGCTCATAGAACCTGTCTAATCCTCATGATCCATAACTGGAATTAGGGAACGATACCTCTCTTCACTTACCTATAGGATCATGTTGATATTTGATTATACTTGTTTTAAAATTTACTTCTGTCATTAGACTCTTCCCCTCTTGAGCAGTGGCCTGACACACAGTTGGTCCTCAGTAAGGAACTGAGGGAGGGATGCCTGAATTCTGCGACCTGCTTAAGGATAAATTAACACTGGCATAACTAGATGAAAAAGAATGTTAATTTTGTCCTTACACACATCTATCTAAATTAATAAAAGGGCATGAAATCTGCGTTCTGACTTCGATTCACTATAGATGATGTTTAAAATGATACTCAATGGGCGCCTGGGTGGCTCAGTGGGTTAAAGCCTCTGCCTTCGGCTCAGGTCATGATCTCAGGGTCCTGGGATCGAGCCCCGCATCAGGCTCCCTGCTTAGCAGGGAGCCTGCTTTCTCCTGTCTCTCTGCCTGCCTCTCTGCCTACTTGTGATCTCTGTCTGTCAAATAAATCTTTAAAAATAATAAAATGATACTCAAAAAGAGATTCATTTTAGAATTTCTAATGGAGCTGTTCTATGTTAAGTTAGTAACTCAGTAGGAGGTTAAACATTTCAGTTAAAGATATTATCTGAGATTAGTTACCATTTGCAGCTTAAATAATGTTTCCTTTCCAAAACTTTGTCAAGTGAAGTAACTGTTAATTAAACACTAGCTCTTTTCAGTTCCTAGCATGACACTCAGAGAAATTTGCCACTGTCCCCACTCCTAGCTCCAGAGCTCTGGCTAAGAGATTTTTCCTGGCCAGTGATGGGAGGGAGATCCCCCTGAAGTCAGAACAAATACCAAACACTGGCTTTAAAATCCATTCTTTCAAAAAAGCCAGAATTTGGTTAAAATCATTTATTGACTGATTTATGCCTCAAGGTATTATTGGAAACAATAAAGCAATCAACTGGCAATTAGTAGAGTTTAACAGCTGGGCATGTTCAGGAAAAGAAAGGAAGAGACCCCTACAAAAACACTCTCATCTAGGGTGACCATCAGTATTCCCAAAGAGCAGCATCAGACCCTTAGCATTCTCAGGTAGAAATACACTTTACTAAAATAATTCAACCAGTCAATAAATAAGTAAACAAGCAAATAAGAGTAACAAGCCCCATAGTGGGGGAAAACAATACCCAGAGTTGCAACAGTGTATTTTCTAAAATATCCAGTTTCTGAAAGAAGATCTGAAAGCAGTAAGAGAGAAGAATGGTTGTTACTTGCCAGGGAACCCCAATAAGATTAACAGTTGACTTCTCACCAGAAATAATAGAGGCCAGAAAGCAGTGGGATAACCTACAACCTGCTCAGAGGAAAAAGCTGTCAACCATGAACCCTGTATCTTACAAAGATATTTTTGAAAAATGAAGATAAAGACTTCCCAGATAAAAATCGAAGTTGTTGCTGTCAGATCCTCCTTATGAGAAGCACTAAAGAAACTTTTTCAGAAGCTGAAAGCAGGATTCTAGATGGTAATTTGAAACTACATGTTCTCACTGTTAAAGATCCATCAGATAATTAAGGTCACAGGGCAGACCTCCACCTCAGAAGCTAGGGAGACAGGTAAATGCAGAGAATCACAGATGGGGTCAGCTACCTCAACAGAAGCCACTGAGCCACTAGATGATGAGAACACTAAAGTGGTGGTTTTGATGAATCGCTGGAGGCTGAGTGTGGTCTAGCTTGAGATTTAAAATTCTTGGAATCTCAGTCTTGGGGGGCTCCCACATTTTTGTGGGGTTTATCTTCTGGAATCTTCCCAGATTCTTACTATAAAAAGGGAAGAAAAATGCCCTCTTGTTCCAGGCAGGGAAGAGAAAAAGCAACCATTTTGAAATACACCCAGAGCATTCTCCCTACAAAGTCCAGTTCTGTAAGAAAAAAGAACTCACCAGAACCTTATCTAATGTTGGAGCAGAGCAATTCGCCAGCTCCAGCCTCCTGTAGCCTTTTTGTCTCATGTAAGGAAGGAGAAAAATGGTCTAGATACACTTCTTAAGGTCTCAGCCCACTAAAAAACTGAGACTTAATCATAAGATTATAGATACTCTCCCTTCCAAACACCAACCACCACATCAGCAGGGCTCCCATGTATTTACAGTGGATGGCAGCTGAAACTGCTGCAAGACACAGGCTCTACTTCAAGAGATTTTAGGATCCTGAAGACAACAAGGAGGGGAGGACAACAACAAGGCAACTTGTTTCTGGCACTACAGCAACAGCAGATGTTAAACAGTCCAGCTGCTAGCCAGCCAAACCAAACCTCACACTAAATGCCTCCTCACATCAGTTTCTACTACCCATCCATCATCCCTGGCTTTCAAAAAACATTACAAGGCATGCTAAATAAAAAGCAAGAGAAGTCAGTCTGAAGAGTCAAATCAGGCATCAGAACCAGACTCAGGTACGATACAGATTTTGGAATTATCAGAGAATTTTAAATAACTGTGATTGGTATTTCAAGGGCCCTAATGAAAAGCAGTACAGCAGCAGACAGTTCATCAGAGAGATGGAAACTCCAAGAAAGAATCAAAGGGAATGCCAGGAAAAGCAACAACAACGACAAAAACACTGTTCTAGAACAGTCTTTGGTAGGCTCATGAGTAGCCTGGACATGGATGAGGAACGAATCTGTGAACTTGAATATGTGACCATGGGAACTTCTCAAACTGAAATGTAAGGATAAAAAAATGAAAAAAATGAAACAGAATGTCCAAGAACTATTGGACAGTTAACAAAAAGTGTAACATATGATAAAAAGAACATCAAAAGGAGAAGAGAAGAAATATTTGGAGTAACAATAGCTGAGAATCCTCTAAAATTAATTACAAACACCAAACTGCTTTTTTAGGAAAACTCATAGACCACCCATTAGGATAAATTCCAAAAAGTCTGCTACTACGCAAATCATATTCAAACCATAGAAAACCAGACAAGGAGACAATATTGAAACAAAAACAAACCAGAGTGGGGAGAATGCATGGCTTAGAAACAAGAATAAAAAATACATTAGAAGTCTTGCTAGTAATCATTCAAGCAAGGAGAGAGTGGAGTGTAATATTTAAAGCATTAAATTAAAAAATATAAAATAGCAACCTAGAATTCCATATCCAGTAAAAATTATCCTTCAAGAGTGACTTTCTCAAACAAAAGACAAACAAAAGATTTTCTCAAACAAAAACTGAAGAATTTATTGCCAGTAGACCTGTCTTGAAAGAAATGTTAAAAGAAGCTTTTCAGAGGGAAGGAAAGTAATATAGGTCAGAAACCCTAATTTACATAAAGAATGGAAGAGCATTATAGAGGGAATAAATTAATGTAAAATAAAATATTTTTTGTATTCTTAATTTAAAAGGTCAGTATCTTAGAGTAGTTATTTTATAATTGCATTTTTATAAAGTTCAAAATATATGCAAAACTAAATTATGATGTGTAGAGATGAACACAGGTGGTAATGGATCAAGAAATGCATTGACAGGGGGGTGGGGGTAGGGTGCCTGGGTGGCTCAGTCGTTAAGCTTCTGCCTTCGGCTCAGGTCATGATCCCAGGGTCCTGAGATCGAGCCCCGCATCAGGCTTCCTGCTCAGGAAGCCTGTTCTCCCTTTCCCACTCCCCCTGCTTGTGTTCCCTCTGTCACTGTGTCTCTCTCTGTCAAATAAATAAAAAATTTTTTTTTTAAATTGCATCAGGGTATTTGTGAGTTGTTCGTTTTGGTGTGAAGGGGGTAATTCTTTCAGGGGTACCAGGCAGGAATGTTGCCAAGGTTCTATATTTTGATGTGGATCATAATTATGTAAATACTTATTTTTGTTTTATATATTCTTTTATATGTGTGTTATTTTCTCAGTTTACTTTTTTAAGATTTTATTTATCATTTTTATTTGAAAGAGATGTGAGCAGGGAGAGGGGCCAAGGGAGAGGAAAGGGAAAGAAGCTCAAGCAGACTCCATGCCCAGGGCAGAGTCCCATGCAGGGCTCGATCTCACAACTCTGAGATCACTACCTGAGCCAAAACCTAGAGTCAGATACTAAACTGACTGAGCCGCCCACACACCCTTTTTATTTCACAATTAAAAATGTTTTTCATATAATTAGCTTGCCTGTTTAACTAGCAGTAACCATATAGAAAACATCACAGAAATTCTCCAAACAATGTAATATTTGGAACAAGTACACCAAGAGGTATATAAGACCTCTGTAAAATCTAAATTTTACAAAGGTATACAAGTAAGAGCTCGACTATATGACCCCATTTCCTGAATGGGAAATCTCAGCACTGTGAGGATCCTGTTTCTCTCCAAATTGATCAATAGATTGATTTAATGCAATTTCAGCCAAACTCCTGGAAGATACATTTGACACTTTGATACAGCAATATTCAAGTTCTGAAGATGCTAAGTTAGAAATAATAAGACAAAAATTAAAAAAAAATAAAGACTCTTGATTTAAGAACAACAAAAGTGGAATATCAAAGCAATGATTATAGAAATGACTTTTCAAAAATACTGACACAGATGGCCAACTACTTAGAAAATGATGTTAAATAAATTTGGGGAGATGCAGATATGCTTACAAACGGTATTGTAGAAGATCTGCCACTAGCAGGCAAATACATGGAAAAAGGCATCTCACTGGTAGTATATTGTTTTTGCTTTTAATTAAGACAGCATTTAGAAAATACTGATCTAGTAATTAGTGATTGTGTGTACTTCTAAGGCTGGAGTATCATGTTTGCTGTGCTATTTTCTGGAGGGATACATGGGAATATTTACTGATGGCATTTAAAATTAGGTAACATTTGAGAATTCTATTTTTTAGGAATTTATGATGAAAAGTGTTCACACTATATATTTTGTTTACTAAGACATTATGCCAGGTACCGGAACTGAAGTGGGTAGGGAATGAAGCTAGGTACATGTGGGGAAGATAGGAAGACAAATATTAAAGAGGCACGTAACACAAACATAAAAGAGCAAAAGGAAATGCTCGCCATTGTTCAAAGAGGTCGTGCTAGAGATAAGAGCCCTTTCACTGGAGCATTTAGCCTGGATTGAGTGTGAGAACTCCTGTGTGCTGGGGACAGCATCATGAAGCTTGCCCTGGAGAAGCAGTTAACACTGGAACACGGAAAGGTAGTAGGAGTCAGGGAGAGGAGGCTGGAGCAGTGGCATGTGTGAAGGCTGGTGGTAGGACAGGCAGGAAGGAACAAGAGGATGGAGCAGAGAGGACACAGAGGTGGAGCTCCTGACAGCCCTGGGAAGGCAGGAAGGGCTGTCCTGCCCCAGGCTTTTCATGCGTCCAAGGTTCCAACCAAGAAACTGATAGGAAAAATAACGTTTCAAAGAAGGCAATGATTCAGTATTACATTATATAATTTTAATGACATTAGCATATGGTCATTATTATATTGTATATGATAAATACTGTGATTGTATAGTATTCAGTAACTGTATAATCAATGTTATATGACATTATTTAATAATACAGTGACACAATATTTAATGAAATGAGATGATAAAAGCAGGTGCAGTTTAATCTCAGTTTTGAGAAAGAAAATTGTGTGTATATACATCGAAAAGCTGAGAGAAACTTCTAGTGGCTTTGCCAGTCTTCTTTGTGCTGGGGTGAAGGGTGCTTTTTATGTTCTCCTTTTCTTCCTAAATCTTCTAAAATGGGTAGGTATTATGGTTCACTTAGAAAAATATGTATTATGTCAGAAAAATACATTCAGTTTTATCTTCAAACAGTTACATGAATAGTCTGTATATATTATAATGGGCTTATGATATGATACTGACAAATACTCGTTAGATGGCGTAGCATCCGGCCTAAAGCTGGCTCTGCCCCTTTGAGGTCTCCTTCAATGTCCACTTTTCCATTAAGGACCCTTAAGCTTTGATGTTTTTATTGAAATATATTATTCAATCATATGGATCTGAGAGAGAGACTGAAATCAGCGAGCCTCAGGCAATTGCTTTAGAAATTCTAATACATGTTCAGTTTCTTCATGCTTCATGTATTGAACTGTAAAAATTCTGGTTTTGTTACCATAGGAAAATCATAGGGTAAATTAAATCTCATTCCTGTTTTATTTGACTGGGAGCAAAAACAAATCTCAAAATTCAAAAGTACTTGGTGCAACCATATAATGACTATACATAAACTCAGAATCTCAGCAACACTTTGCTTTTATTTTCAATATTGTTCACAGCATCACTGTGGTTCAGGGATATCTGATTCATCATATCTAGACATATGTTTTCTGTTCTACAGAAATTCTGTAACAATAATGATATTCCGGTTTAGGATAAATTTGAGGAGAGCAGGGAATAGAGACACATCGATGTAGATGGAAACATGTCAGTAATGGAAATGTTTTGATAGATCATAGTCTCACTCCTCCGGGCCTCCAGAATGTAATCAGATGGTCTAATGGATAGACTAATGGATGGACTAGCGCATTCACTAGAGAAGGAGAACACCACCTCTTAATCTGAAATAAGAAAAGAAAGCAAGATTCTGATTAATGACAGACAAAAGTGGCCCTGCTGCGTAGTCTAGCTCCTTCCCCTGCACCAGCTTGCTCACAGTTAAACTCTGGGGTGGCAAGAAGAAGAGTATCTTGGGGTGCCTGGGTGGCTTGTCAGTTAAGCAGCTGCGTTCGGCTCAGGTCATGATCTCAGGGTCCTGGGATCTAGTCCTGCATCTGGCTCCCTACTCAGCAGGGCTTCTAGTTCTTTCTCTGCTTCTGCCCCTCCCCCTGCTTGTGTGCTCTCTCCTTCTCTCTCTCTCTCAAATGAATAAATAAAATCTTAGGGGAAAAAAAGAAGAAGAAAAGGAGAAAAGCACCTTGTGTCCTTTCTTCCTTCTGTAAGGTGCCAGGAGTAGTGGCCTAGGCTCCTCTGTGGCTGATGTGCTTGCTGGGCTGCAGGTCCAGTCTTTCATATGCCAGCAGTGGTAACGTGCCCTACAGCTCCCCAGGCTGGAGCCATCTTGGTGGAAAAAGCAGCAATAAACATTACTTTGCACCAAGTCAGAACTAAAAAGAAGAAATAAAAATGAAAACAAAAACCTCGCCTCCCCAGCTGGGTATACCTACGTACCTTGGGGTTTTTGTTTGTTTTTAATTTTTTTCAGTGTGCCAAAATTCATTGTTTGTGCACCACACCCAGTGCTCCATGCAATACGTGCCCTCCATACACCATCAGGCTCACCCACCCCCCACCAAAACCCTCAGTTTTTTTCTCAGAGTCCACAGTCTCTCATGGTCTGTCTCCCCCTCCAATTTCCTCTAACACATTTCTCCTCTCCATCTCCCAGTGTCCTCCGTGTTATTCCTTATGCTCCACAAGTAAGTGAAACCATATGATAATTGACTCTCTCTGCTTGACTTATTTCACTCAGCATAATCTCTTCCAGTCCCGTCCATGTTGATACAAAAGTTGGGTATTCATCCTTTCTGATAGAGGCATAATACTCCATAGTACATATGGACCTTATCTTCTTTATCCATTGGTCCATCAAAGGGCATCTTGGCTCTTTCCACAGTTTGGTGACTGTGGTCATTGCTGAGATGAACATTGGGGTACATACGGCCCTTCTTTTCACTACTTCTGTATCTTTGGGGTAAATACCCAGTAGTGCAATTGCAGGGTCATAGGGTAGCTCTATTTTTAATAAATTAAGGAATCTCCACACTGTTTTCCAAAGTGGCTGCACAAACTTGCATTCCTAGCAACAGTGTGAGAAGGTTCCCCTTTCTCCACATACTCTCCAACACTTGTTGTTTACTGTCTTGTTGATTTTGGCCAATCTAACTGATGTAAGGTGGCATCTCAATGTGGTTTTGATTTGAATCTCCCTGATGGCTAGTGATGATGAACATTTTTTCATGTGTCTGTTAGCCATTTGTATGTCTTCATTGGAGAAGTGTCTGTTCATGTCTTCTGGCCACTTTTTGACGTGATTATCTGTTTTGTGTGTGTTGAATTTGGGATCCTGGATATCAGCCCTTTGTCTGTAGTGTCATTTGCGAATATCTTCTCCCATTCCGTGGGTTGCCTCTTTGTTTTGTTGACTGTTTCCTTTGCTCTGCAGAAGCTTTGATCTTGATGAAGTCCCAAAAGTTCATTTTCACTTTTGTTTCCTTTGCCTTGGGAGACATGTCTTGAAAGAAGTTGCTGTGGCTAATGTTGTAGAGGTTACTGCCTATGTTCTCCTCTATGATTCTGATAGATTCCTGTCTCACATTGAGGTCTTTTATCCATTTTGAGTTTATCTTTGTGTATAAGAGAATGGTTGAGTTTCATTCTTCTATACATAGCTGTCCGATTTTCCCATTTATTAAAGAGACTGTCTTTTTTCCACTGTATATATTTTTCCTGTTATATTTGACAAATAATCTTTGTCAAAGATTATTTGATCATAAAGTTGAGGGTCCATATCTGGGCTCTCTACTCTGTTCCACTGGTCTATGTGTCTGTTTTTGTGCCACTACCATGCTGTCTTGGTGATCACAACTTTGTAGTAAAGCGTGAAATCAGGCAACGTGATGCCCCCACTTTTGTTTTTCTTTTTCAGCATTTTCTTAACAATTTGGAGTCTCTTCTGCTTCCATCAGATTTTAGGATTGGTTGTTCCAGCTCTTTGAAAAATGCCAGTGGAATTTTGATCAGGATGGCATTGAAAGTATAGATTGCTCTAAGCAGTATAGACATTTTTAAAATTTTTTATAAACATATAATGTATTTTTATCCCCAGGGGTACATGTCTGTGAATCGCCAGGTTCACACACTTCACAGCACTAACCATAGCACATACCCTCCCCAATGTCCATTACCCCACCCCCCTCTCCCGATCCCCTTCCCCCCAGCAACCCTCAGTTTGTTTTGTGAGATTAGGAGTCACTTATAGTTTGTCTCCCTCCCGATCCCATCTTGTTTCTTTTCTTCTTTTCCTACCTCCCCAACCCCCCATGTTGCATCTCCACTTCCTTATATCATGGAGATCATATAATAGTTGTCTTTCTCTGATTGACTTATTTCACTAAGCATGATACCCTCTAGTTCCATCCACGTCCTCACAAATGGCAAAATTTCATTTCTTTTGATGGCTGCATAGTATTCCATTGTGTATATGTACCACATCTTCTTTATCCATTCATCTGTTGATGGACATCTAGGTTCTTTCCATAGTTTGGCTATTGTAGACATTGCTGCTATAAACATTCGGGTGCACGTGCCCCTTTCGGATCACTACATTTGTATCTTTAGGGTAAATACCCAGTAGTGCAATTGCTGGGTCATAGGGTAGTTCTATTTTCAACTTTTTGAGGAACCTCCACGCTGTTTTCCAGAGTGATTGAACCAGCTTGCATTCCCACCAACTGTGTAGGATGGTTCCCCATTCTCCGCATCCTCGCCAGCATCTGTCATTTCCTGACTTGTTATTTTGAGCCATTCTGACTGGTGTGAGGTGATATCTCATTGTGGTTTTGATTTGTATTTCCCTGATGCCGAGTGATGTGGAGCACTTTTTCATGTGTCTGTTGGCTATCTGGATGTCTTCTTTGCAGAAATGTCTGTTCATGTCCTCTGCCCATTTCTTGATTGGATTATTTGTTCTTTGGGTGTTGAGTTTGATAAGTTCTTTATAGATTTTGGACACTAGCCCTTTATCTGATATGTCATTTGCAAATATCT